>JARFOD010109971.1:0-15552 GCA_031763545.1 Mopalia muscosa
GAAGGAAACCACCCTCGACACCACTGGCAACAAACAAAGACAGGACGGGACAAATACAGGACGACAATAACAGGACGGAATACCATACACCACAAACAGATCGTTTTCCTGTTCCCCTTTAGCTCTGAGAGCACCAACATGAAGCTCCCTCCAACTGCCCACTCCACCATACAGAGATAGGGCTATGGGACAACTCTGGGTGGATTTGTTGTTGCACCTTGGCTTTTGATCCTTGGGATTTGTCTTTTCTTGTCTTTGTTACCATGGCGTAAGCAAGAATTTTATCTTTGTTCCCATGGCGATGAGGGAGAATTTTGTCTTTGGTACCATAGTAATGAGGAAGAATGTTGTCTTTGTTACCATGGCGATGAGGGAGAATTTTGTCTCTGTTACCATGGCGATGAGGGAGAATTTTGTCTTTGTTACCATGGCGATGAGGGAGAATTTTGTCTTTGTTACCATGGCGATGAAGGATAATTTTGTCTTTGTTACCATGGCGATGAGGGAGAATTTTGTCTTTGTTAAAATGGCTACGAGGTGGAATTTCTTTCAATCAATAAGCTGTCAGGCCGTCATTTGAGTACTTAAGATATATTAAGTAAGGTGTTGAACCTCGATTAAACGGTCAAAACCAGAAAGCTTGTCTGTGGAGAATATTGGTGATACCACCTTAGAATCAGCAAAATCTTGTTTAAACCACACCATCAGTTAGCTAGAATTTTACATAATGTTAGAGTTGTACTCTGTCTGGTTCAGCTTGAGTACTATGTTGAACCCCAATCAAACAAAAAAAACCTAGCTGGCTCAGTATGTTTATCAACCCTGCCTACCTGGTGTATCCTGGATTAGTTTGCTCACACATTTATGTTAAATAGGACAAAAAGGCCATCAAAATAAACGTCAAAATTAATAATCTGTACTATACTGTAACACAAAAATACAAAAAATGGTAAGAAAATACTTCTACAAAACTAATTTTTTACACATAAATTTTGTTTAGGGTAGGCAGGTCTGGTATATCACTGTTTAGCCTCATGAGGTATATTTATAAATTATGAATTAATATTTTTATCCAAAGTTCGACACATTGTTTCAACAGGATTCAAGGCAAATGCACAAATGTAGAGTTCACTTTTTAATCCAAATTCATTGTTTAGAAAGACAAAAGAATGAATGAGTTCATGATGCAATCAACTTGTAAATAATATTAATATAATGTCAAGCTGACCCTTCCTAATTACCTAAATTATCTTGTTATTTAAAGAATATATTTCAATTTTGACATACATGATATACTTGCACATTTTATTAGATTTTAGCTACAAGAAATGTTATTTTCTGACATATTAGTGTTGCAAATGTGGCTCTAATGGTGAAGTACATCATGGTCATATGAGTGAAATAACCTTAAGTACATCATTAAACACAAGTCAATCAGGCAGAGTTTTTTTATCCCTCAAACTTTTCCCTGCCACAATCTCACAATTTGAAAAAAAGAAAGAAAATATATAAATAATTCAATAGACTTTTGCAAAATAATCAGACAAATTGCAAAATGCAACATTAGTTTTCTGTGAAATTTTAAGTAGTTTACTGTTATTTAATTTTATGAAGTCGGGCTGTCTAACTGGAGCCATAGGTGTATATATCAATATGTTGTTAAACTTGCTGATCCAGCCTGACGAGGTTTGTCTCGTTAAGAACTAGCTCGTTAAGGTAACCAGCAGGTAAATTTCTCTGTACAGGTTCCTTGTGATTTACCAGGGCCTCTTATTAACTGAAAGGATCATTATATCTACAGGTAAGATGTTTGCTTCAGTTTTCACACCTGTTTTTGGAATTTGTTAAAAGTTTAGTTTTTTGGTCTCTAAGATATTTACTTACATTCACCAATAGTGAAGCCCATTAAGTAATCTTTGTTCGACCTCCACTATTTTTGGAAGCAATTGCAGGTAAAGGTAATCAGGGCATTGCTTTGACCAGGGTCTTATAGCTACATTAGGATTGGAAATCTGCCCGTCAGAAATCCCTATTCTGAAATAGCTTTTCCAAATTTTATAATTTTCCCATCTTTCCCATGTTAAATTTCAGAATTTCTACCTGTCATTTTAACCATTTTTAGAAATCTGCCCAAGTACCCATCCCAAATGACAGGTGCTGGAATGTAGCCGCTCTAGGTAAAACAATATCAGGGCATTACCTTGACAATATATATTTGAATTTCTCTTCAAGTTCAGTGAAGCCCGCGGCCTGACTTAGCAGAAGTGTGTATGCTTCATAATCATACTCTAATTAACTACTCAGGGGATAGAGTTCATCTGTCCACCATCCGGTATATGATTGAGCCACATGATGTGACTCCAGCAATCGCGAGTATGGTTTTTATGAGGTTTCTTCCAATCAAACAAACAGGCAAACAAAACTGTATAGTTTGTAGGTATCAAGTTACAACCTGATTGAGTCCATCTATTGACCATGTCATTGTATATATGAGTGAATCAATCAAAGCGGCTCGCTAAACTTTTCTGAGATATTTTAAATATCCATTGCCTCCTTAAATCGGCGCACATGCTTAATAAAAATGTGAAAATACGGTCCAAGTATCGATTGCTAAATAGCCATTTTTTCTATTTCCAACCATAATGTAGATTTCAAATTGTTGCATAAGGCCCAATTACTACTGAAAAGACCTGTGCTTTTCCTTTTTTCAAAATAATTAGTTCATAACCAGTGTCTTATCTCAGATAGGATTAGAAATCAGCCTGTCCTAAATCTCTTTTCTGAAAAATCAAGTAAGTTAGTCTACTGAATATAAGTTTTAGGCTATGCAATCAAATTTGTATCTCCTGTGTGGAGGCAAGGGCTATTAGCGCCATAAGCTCTGTATCATGATCCATCATGCTAGTTTCCTGATGGTGGTCAGACAAAGATCAAATTGACCAATCAAACACATGTCCCACTTTTCAAACAGTTCATAAGCAAATCATTGTAGACAGCAAAAACAAAAAAATTATTTTCTAGCATTGGTCCAAATTACAGACCTGCCTACCCAGTGTATTCTGGAGTTTTTTGTACACATTATTTATTTTAAATTCACCAAAAGTACATAAAAATACTCCCAAAAATTAAAATATTCTGCATTATGCTGTAACACAAAAATACACAAAATGGTAAGAAAACTAATTTTTTAAACCAAATTTTTTCCCAGGGAAGGCAGGTCTGAAATTATGCTTATTTTAGTTGCCTATTACCTTGGTGATATAAAGGGGAAGTCTAAAGCCAATCTGTTTATAATTTCCTATGATTATCCTGTCTTGTCTTTGTTTGTTGCCAGTGTTGTGAATGTGGTGTCCTTCACCCATTGGGCTGGTATGCCATCATATAAGTGTAACAACCTGAAGTTAAGCCTTCAACCTCCATCAAGCAAACCATAGCTGAAATTATTTAACATGAAAAATGATCCATATTAAGTAATAATGGTGATTTGTCGAAAATTTACGTTATTTACGGTAATTTCATATCAAGATTAACTGACAAAGTTCACATGTGTGCAAAAATTTATTTACAGGGAATAGGTACATGTTAATATAATTATTTGATGTTCTAGACCATTTAGTTGATTTGTCCATAAAAGGGACATTTTATGTCAAATATGTACTTAAGTTTTTTTTATTTATTCATACATTTGTGGTCTCCTAAACTTACACCCATGTAATTAGTGTTATAAATGGTTGTAGATTGACTCGGTCATTCTTTGAATTTTGCAACTGTGGCTTTTTGTGATGAATATATTTGGGCCTAGTTTGATTTGTTAGGGGTCATTGGGAGATGCATGTATGTAGAATACGTCTGAATAGCAGGGCTTCATTGTTTGAAATGAACAGGAGAGCTGAAAATCACTCACCTGGTTGATTTTAGGAGAGTATTTTTATTATCTACATGAGTGAATTCTATTTAGCATAATGTTAAATAAGACAATCTGCGAGAGCTGAAAACTGTACCTTAATCTTTAATTAGGTGAGCTTAAGGCCAGGGTGAGTGATCACTCTCCTCAAATGTCAAGCCCTGGAATAGTTTGGTCCCTCACACATTATGGCTCCGGCAATCATGGGGGTGGTTTTTACAAGGTTTTTTCCCAGTTTTCCATCGTAATAAGGCAAGGAACAGTGTGAAATGGACAATCCGTCATCGCATTAGTGAAATACCCATGAGTATAATCAATAAAACATTAATGATCAAGTAATTTAGGTTTATTTAATTGAGTGCTTTCGTTTTAATACCTGATAGTGATAATATGTTTGATATGACTCTCCATGACAAATCAATACCAATGAGAGGAGAGTATCATGCTTAACAAAGAATGCTTGTTAAAAGCAGTTTTATGCGCCAGTCGATGTTGTTAAGTTGCGAATGGTCGGCAAATTAAACCCTCTATTGACGCAGATCCCTGCAGTAATCCCCAGCCAGATGTGTTAAAGCCGAAAGAAACATACCCGCAGAGGAGAGTTGTACTGGCAAAGCTAATGCTGGGGGCTTATTTAGATAAAAACCAATTCTAGGCACGGAACAAAAGAGCTGCCGATTGAATTTCAATGGTTGCTACAGAAAGCTTTTAAGTTTGCCAATATCTCTTGTTAAGTGATTTTCAAAGAGGCATTATCACACGTTATTTTTATTTTTAGCTTTTATCATTTTTTCTGTCCATAAAGCAATAATCTGATTGGAAATTTATGTAAATTTACCATGTTGATATTAACTGTTTGATAGTTATTTTTCAAAGGGGATACCTTCGTGGTGGATTTGTAGTTACCTGTACCACTGTTTTAATTAATTAGGGCTGAGGGTTTTGTTAGCGGTGACTTAATTAGACGCTAACAAAAGTCAAAAGAGTGCTGAGTTTTGTTTATTTGAAGATCAGAACCCCAGTGTCCTCACAAGGTAATCGATAGAATCTGATTAACTGCTAACGACGCAGGTAATCTGCCGCTACTTCTGTGCTGGCTCCCCAGTAACGTAGGAACGGCAGGCAACTCAACGGATCGCTTTTATCTGTATCCTGTAATAATAGATCTTAAAGTTTATTTGTTCTCTTACAACATACATGTAGTCAGCCTCAAGATATTATCGTTTTTTTGGTATTCGGTTGATAGAGTTGGAAAGAGATCAGAATTTTTGTTGGAATTTACTTTCTATTTTCTGGGAAAAAAACTGACTGGTGCTTCAACTGTAGTGCTTAGACAAAGTTTGGCTGAAATTTGTTAAAATGAGCACTAATAGTTTCTAAAAAGGAATTATTTCATAAGAATTGACTTGTATGGCCAAGCTGTCAAAGTACAAGGGGATGTAATCACATTGAAAGTCCATACAAATTTGAATCTTCTGTGTATATTCTGGGATGTTGTGTATATAATAACTGGTGCTTCAACTGTAGTGCTTGGAAAAAGTTTGGCTGAAATGTGTTAAAATCAGCATTAATTCTTTATAAAGATGAATTATTTCCAGGGAATTCACCTGTGTGGCCATGCTACATGTATCAAACTCTAACAGGATCTAATTACATTGAAGGTCAATTTATCATTAAAATTCGAACTGTGTATATTCTGAGATATACTGTATACAATAACTGGTGCTTCAATTACAGTGTTTGGAACAAGCTGGGCTCAAATTGGGTTTGAGCACTACAGTTTCTCTAAAAGGAATTATTTTGGGTCTTTTTATGCTGACATCTATGTCAAAGGAATTTATCCTCGTGATCATGGCTTCCTAAGTTAGTATGAGAGGGAATTTACTTGCACTGAAATCTAGTTTTATGGTAAAATTGACTTTATCACTTCCTTATAAGGAATTATTCGAAGATATCTTTGTACTCTTGTCATCAAATATTTAAAAGAAATTTAACTCGATGACCATTATGATACCTAGTTCAGACTGAGAGTGTATTCAAATTTGTATTGAAAGCCAGTTCCTTATAAGGTATTATTTGAAGATCTTTGTAGGCTCACACCATCTACATATTCCAAAGGAATTTACCTTCTACAAAAATCGGTGTAGGAGTGAATTTAATTTCATTGGAGGCCTAATTAATGGAAACTGGTGCTATACTGTGGCTGTCTAAGCTTGCAATTTTATGGAATTTGCTAAAAAACAAACTTGTGCTCTGTTGATGTATAGTTGAATTCCTTCTTGATTTGTAATGGGAATTACTCAACTGGATGCCAGAAATTCTGCCAAAATGATGCGTCTGTTTCGGCAATTGTTTCTCCTCATCACCAAGGTAACTAGTGTTATTTACGGAAACCTGGCTTTATGGCTAGGAACAGTGTGCTCCAGTCGTGGACATGATGTTTAACTTATACTTAGGGCGAATGATAGGGATGGGGAGGGGACTTCCTGTTGCCCTGGTGCTCACGGATCTAAGGGGGGCAACATGCCTTAATAGAATAATCCTATAGTATTTTTCGATATCCCATAGATTACATGTATATAGAAAATTTTAAAATCCTGCAGAATTCCATAGAAAAAAACCTTTAGAAAACTTGGATTGTATAGGATTCCATAGATTTTGGACAAAATCCTACAGCATCCTAGAGAACTTTTTTAAGGGGAAGCAGGAAGCCAATCTGTTTGTGACGTCTTTGTAGTTTGTGAATGTCCTGTATTTGTCTTTTAATTTGTTGACAGTGGTATCAAAATGGTGGTTTCCTAGCAGCCTTAAGTAGGGGACTTAGGGAACATGTAGAACATTAAACCTACTAACTCAACAAAAAAACTAAACTAACAACCAATCAAGCAGTAGTATAAAGAATTGACAGAACTGGTGTATTCTGGAGTATTTCGTACACTAGCCAAAAGGCCATCAAAATACACACAAAAATTTATATTCTGTACTAAGCTGCAACACAAAAAATACACAAAATGGTAGGAAAATACATAAACATTAATTTCTTCTGGGGAAGGCAGTCTGCAGGTCTGCATTGAAACCAAATAAAGGCAGTCTCAAGAACCCTGAATGAGTCATTGACATATGGTCAATCAATTAAGCAAATAGTTGTAACGGAATATATTTGTGTCAAGATTTGTTAGTATTTCTTTATCTTCTCATAGAAATGTTCCTTCAAGATTCAAAATTGCACCTCTTTATATTTTCAAAGCTGTGTTTCATTCAAGTTCAATAATTGTAGATTAGTTTACTGGGAAATTATAAACTCATTAGTTATCGAATTCGAAGCTGAGTTTGACAGGTGACAGATTTGACCCGAAGGTGAGCTGGGACATGCATGTATCTTTTGTAATTACTACCTGAATATTGTCATTGATATGTTACCTGTTACAATTGAGGTCAATAAATATATAAATAAATGGCTGATTTGAGTTTTGGGGATACGGCCCTGTGGAGTTACTAAGCCCCGTTCATTGTTTTACATGAGTCCTTGGCCACAATTTCAGAAGTCGGCTGCCCGGGGCCAAAGCCCAGTGATTAGCATGTCTGCCCAGGTGTTAGAGCCCACCTGTCCACCATCAGGTAAACAAACGAGTGAGTCGCATCATGTGGCTCAAGTATTCCAGAATGTTTTTTTAAAACAGATTTTTGAACATGCTTATGCAAGAAACAGTGTTTTGTGGACAATTTGACTGAAATATTCAATTACACACTTTGACTATTTATTTAGGTTATCTTAATTTCTTTGATGAGTTTACTATTTATATATTTATATATGTTTTCATGTTTTAAATGTTTAAATAATATGCATGTACAGTATTTATTAAGGGCTACAGGGAAGAGCAAATTTTAATTTGACTGTAAATTTATCCTCGTTTAATAACGTTATTATTATTATTATTATTATAAATACTTTTGAGTGACGATTTAAACCCCAATCAAAGAAATAAAAAAAATAATAAAATTTTTACATGGATTTTTTGTAGGGGTTTACCTGGCTCCTCAAGTATTGGGGTCTTCTGGGCCCCACACAATATAAAAGTGGGGTCCTAGTTATATTATTAGGGGATTTCTGTTATGTGTTATTTTCTGGGTGATTGGTTCCACCTCGTAGGTTAAATCTTTTTTAACTAGCTTTGGGAAGATTGAAGATTTAAGGAATAAGACGCGTGCTGGTGAATATTATACAAATCCTGCATATTTGAGAATAGAACATAATGATTTCAGAGCTTAAGATTTTTTATATTTGTGAAAGTTCAATATCAATTGTTGGTCCAGTATTTAGGAGGGGTTTTATTTAGTCGTAACAATTAAAATTCGAGAGCACCAGGGCAACATGAAGCTCCCTCCAACCACTAGCTAACTTTAATGGAGGGAGAAATACTTCTGTATGTCCCATGCTCTGGACCAGCAGGCAACATTACTTACATTGCACTGCATTGATAGAAATCATCCAATGTCATGTTTTGTTTCATCCCCTATGACATGTTTTTGACCAATCAGAACAAATCAATTTAACTTATGTTATAACAATAACTGTTATTATTGCATGTAAGCTACATTTTATCGAGTTGCCAAAAATGGCGATAATGGAACCCTAATCAGTCATGTTTTCGGCCAATCAGAACAAAGCAATTTGGCTTAACAGGGCAGTTTGTAGAAATATTTCCCAGGTTCCTATCCCAAATTCTTCAGACAATAATCAGGGTTCTGAATCTGCTTCAAGCTTGAATTTTAACTTTTGACATTATTTTGGGCTTGAAATAATTTGGTCGCTTATACAGTTTCCGTAACTAAAATGGCTCTGGATACTGCTCCGCTTAAGCTATATTAAAAACTTTTTTTATTGCATACATGTATATTTAAGCGACATTATTGAGTCACCAAATTGGCTATAACGGAATTCTAATCAGTCAATACAAAAAGTAGTAAATAAAGAAGTTGAAAGCCATATGTGAGTGTCCTGTGATCCTTAAAGGTCACAAATGATTGGCTTATATTAACACAACTTGGCTGATATTGGTTTTGTTGTTTTTTGATTGGTCCGTATGTTTTTACCTGATCATTTGATTGGTTAGCATGTTCAAACCTGGGCTGATATCAATTAATATGGTCAAAGTTGGAGTATTATATGACCACTAGGTGGGTTGATGGGTAATTGATAGCTTATCTTGACTGCATTGTGTAGATATGGGTTATTTATTAACCAGAAATTTAATACATGCCACCTGAGATAGTGAACACATTCCTCAGGTAAAACATTAATGCCCTAGTGCCTACATGTTTGACACAAATATAGATTATACATTGGTGGGTGGGAGGGAGATTCATGTTGCCTCCCCCCCCCCCCACCTCACCCCACCCCTTCTTATATGGGTGGAATAGCCTTAAGTACAGTCTTCAACACCAATCAACCAAACAAATGAACATAGACTATTTTGCCTTATACATGCACCATGATCAACAAAAATAGGGTGTTTGAGGGAGTTTCAAGTTACCCTGGTGCTCTCAGAGTTTTAGGGGAACAGGAAGCTGATCTGTTTTTTCAAAACATGAAAAAAATTGTATTATAATTTAAAAAAAAAAAATTTAATTCTAATTTTTTATAAAACCCACTTCAATACCGATGTCAAACCATAAAAAGTTGAATAATTTTTAAATTTTTTTCATGATAAACAAAAATAAGCAAAATATTCTAGCAGAGGCGGGTGTTGGAGGGAGCTTCAAGTTGCCCTGGTGCTCTCAGAGTTAAAGGGGAACAGGAAGCTGATCTGTTTGTGGTGTCTGTATTGCGTCCTGTTGTTGTCCTGTATTTGTCTCTTCTTGTCTTTGTTTGTTTCCATTGGCGTCAGGGTGATTTCCTTCACCCATTGGGCTAGCATGTCGTCATATAAGTGAAATATCCTTGAGTACGATGTTAAACCCAAACAAACAAATACTACCAGAGCTTTCCATAGTCAGCTAGCGGGTAGATTTGAATTGATGTCCAAATTGATTCCTCTCGTCATCTTGGTGAGGGACACCCTGGAAATCATGCGAGCAAGTGACTCACCGTCACATGAAATCCTACGTCTGGGGAAAAATTTTCTATTGTAATTTAAAAAAAAAAATGTTATCATGATTTTTTTTATAAAACCCACTTCAATACCGATGTCAAACCAAAAAAAGTTGAATTTATAACATAAAAGTTAAATTTATAATAGATGATGTTTAAATTTTATTGCAAACCCTATTCACTTTTTCAATTTTTAACCGGAAAATTTGTGGTCCCGAGAAATTTTAAGTTTTTTCCAGGGGTGGTGAGGGGTAGAGATTTGACATATCTTTCACTGGTCAGATTGACAGGTAGTTTATTACAGTTTAACATGTTATGATTTCAAGAAAGCTGCAATAAAATACTCTGGAAAATTTTCAGTTCTCACTGTTTTCTGGGGTCATTTTGTGTTACATAAACCTTAAAACAAATTGAATTAAAAACTTGTACTTCTTGAGGAAAACATCTGACTTAGATGGAAAGGCAAAAATAACTAATTTTTAAGTGATAGATAGCCCCCCTCCCCCCCCCTTCCCCCACACACACACGCACACTAAATATGTCAAACTGTTGACTATACAGCCTTATGGGAACATGTTTTAGATTTCAAAAGACCAGTTGAAAGACATGTTTTTAATCCCTGAAGTAGCTAGGTTACTTTATTGAAAAGGAATTCTTTTCTTTTTTGTTACCTGATACAACTTATGTCTTGTAATAACAAAAAAGTTGTCCTAATTCTGTCAAACTGGGACATTTTGTACTGTTCGTTTTTATCATGCTGTTCATGATATCCTGACATGCTTCACGTATGATTGATTTACAATTAACCACAATTTTTTAATTTTTTAATTTTATTTTTTGTCGTATAAGTTAATTATTTTAAATTTGACACAACTCAGGATCACTTGTTGTTTTTGATTCACAAATTTTAGTCCCAGACAGACTTACATGTATAGATAACAGAGTTTTAACTGCTCTAGAAATGACAAGTCACAATTTTGCAGCTAAATGCACTAAAAAACCAGTCTAGATTCAACAGTTATCTGCACTAAAGCTGATGATTCTTAACTTACAGTCAAGTGACTAAAATGACAACTTAAGCTTTTACGGTTAATTGCACTAAAATAAAAGTCAAGTTTTAAGGTTCCACTGCACTCAAATGACCAGTCAAAACTTTACAGTAAAATAACACTAAAATAACAGGTGAAGACTTTACGGTAAAGTAGCACTAAAATGACAACTCAAGACTTTACGGTTAATAGCACTAAAACGAAAACTCAAAACTTAACGGCAAACTAAGTGTTCTAAAAATGACAACCGAAGAATTTTCAACTGGTGGCTGCAGGGAGCTTCATAGAGCTAAGGGGCAACATGAAGCTGATCTGTTGTACTGGTGTCTTCTTTGCCATGTTTTATCTTCATTTGTGGCCGTGTTGTTGAGGCTGGTTTTATTGCATCTCCGGAGCTGGCACTATTGGCATATAACATCCAACCTTAATTAATTGATCAATCAATCACGCTTGAACACCGGTTTACTATAAGCAGCTGATTCTGATTGTTTAAAGAGCAACAATACTTGAGCACTGGAGGATAATTAACTTTCTAACCAACAATAATGAAATGCTTCAAATCCTGGTTGTGCAGCAAATGTCAATTATTGTTGTAATCTATCTCAGTCCTATAAGCGCAATACCCGTAAGCTCGGCATAAAACACCAATCAATCAATCAATTAATCAATCAAAATTTGCTTATAATAAGCAGCAGTTTTTGATTGGCTGATTGTCCATGTAATATCAATTGTAATATTTCCAGTGTAGTACGTATAGTTAAACCTTAAGTATAGTGTAAAAGCTCAATAAAATACAGTATTTAATCACGTGAACTTTATTGTCCTTTTGTTGACCATCGACTCATAATTATTGATTTTCTGTGGTGGTACTATATTGTAAACATGTAGGTATATAAAGGCCTATAACCTATAGCATTGACCTTATATACAAGCTAGAATCAGGACTAGGGATGCACGTTTAGAAAAACTACTCATCAATTGTATATCTTTAAATAAGCATTATACACTAAATCTTTAAATTTCACTGCAATTATGCAATTTTTTGTTTATTTTTGATATATTCTATAATTCATATCATATTCTTATAAACACATGACAATTTTTAATTTTTTTTTAGCACAATGCTTTTAAAGATATCACTTTTACAAAATAAGACAAAATAAATTTGTTAAGTTATATTTTGTTTTAAACATTGTTTTATACATGTGACAATAATTACAATTATAGCCAGCAATTTAAAGAAATTGTAAAATTATTGTGACTTGTCGAGCGCCCCACAATGGAGCCTCTAGCATAACAAGTCACACTTGAAGCACCACACAATGGAGCCTCAAGCTTGACAATTCTTACCAAAGCAGGCTGACATGCAGTTATTTTTTTGGGGGTCACCTTAAATTACCCCGTTTTCCCCAAGGCTGTGTGGGCAGAGACACTGTGTCACAATACAGCCTTTACCTGTGTATCTGTAACCTGCCGTTGACTGGACCCTTACCTGGCTGCTTAACTCTCTTACTTTCCCAGGTAGCCTGCGAACTGACCAGTCAAATAGCCATTTTGGTTAAGTTTACCTGTTGTGTTGTTAACCTGTAGTTTTTACCTGAGTGAACACCTGTGGACTTTGATCAGATTTTAGTTTACCTGTATAAAATACAATTTCACCCTCACCTGTACTTCTGTGCTGAATTGTTATAGTTATATTACATTGGATTTACCTGTGTAGTAAGTTGAAAGAAGAAAGTTTTTTATACTACAAGAATCTATTTTACAGGTAAGTTAGCAATTTGATGGATTTTCCTTACACAACTCTTAAAAGATATGTTAAGTTATCCCCCCCCCCCCCTAAGAAGAAAAAGACAACAACACATGTACATTTTGCCAACAATTACACCTGACATAGAAGTGTCAGTTTTCTAAATGTTTATATTCACTCTATATCTATACAGTACATGTATACCAGGTATATATATTCATTACCTTTTGTAAAGAGCTGTACTCTGGTGGCCACCCAGCCCATAACAACTCCAGATCAAAATCTCCTTAGAAATTTATCCGAGGGACTTATTCTAGAACTTGTGGCAGATAGTGTCTTCTGAAATATTTAATATTTCTTGACATTTGTCAGGAGTAGAATGACGATATAAAAGATCTTTTAAAAAAAGTAATGCCAATCCAATGTTATTTCCTTTACAGTAAAAAGAAAAAACGGATATCAGATAAACTGAAATTCTTACTTTTTGGGGGAAATTAGGAAATGATTATGGGTTCTAATTAAAAGAGAATAGTCATGGTGACTAGCTTTCCAATGTATGCCTTTATAGATGAAATACTCTTGGGCACAGCATCAATCAATCAATCACTCCACAGCCATCTCTCAATGTGCTGTGCTGTCAACCACCAAAACTTACTGTTTAGTTTTAACCGCTAACTTTCCTAATATGTGCGATGTTAAACCATAATCAAACGATCAATCTTAATTTGTGGGTGGCTGGAGGGGCACTCTTGGGTCCGCTCAGAGCCCAGGGGGTAACATTCAGCAATATATTTTCACCTTGTGATTTTTTTGGTCACATTGTTGTCAGGTGGTTCCTTTGGGGTGGTGTACAAACATACAGGTGAAATAACCTGCTGTTAAAAACTGGAAAACTTCATTCAAACGCATACAAATAAATAAATTTGAAAAACATACAGTATTGTAAGTTTGCTGATGGTAGATATAGTGTATATTTTGACACTGTCTTTTATTGGGAAAGATGTTAAACTCTAATTAAACGCATTCAAATAAATAAAAATGAAAACGTAGAATATTGTAAGTAAACTTTCAAGTTCCGTAGGTAAATATCTATTCATGTCGTCAGTTTTAAAATGTTAAGTTTGAGATATCAAATCTAAAACCCTTCTTATATCACCTGACCTTGACTTAAAAGGTCGGTGAGGTCAAGATGTAGTACTTGGTTTTATCGACAGACGGTTGTACTCCAGGCTACATTTAAGTATTTCCCTAAAGACAAGAGAAATAAAATTTGTGTAATTATTACAGGTGAGTTTGACCTCATTCTGACCTGCCTACTTGGTGTATTCTGGAATATTTTGTTAACACAATTTATGTTTAATTCACCAATAGGCCATCAAAATACACACAGAAATTAATATTTTGTGCTATGCTGTAACACAAAAAAGTACCAAATGATAAGAAAATACTCCTAAAAAACCTTTTTTTTGTACACATCTTCAATGCCGAATATCTTGTTAGCTACATTTTTATCTATATTTTATACACCATATTAATGCTCATTACCTGCTCTTGAAATGTCTGTAGATTATGCATAACACCTCTGTGGCAGAGGTCTGTGAGGTCAAGATGCCTCTGGCCCACATATCCCCCTCACCTCTGGGGTCGCGGGTTCGATTCCGCAGACTGAATGCTTTTCTTTCCTCTTGTTAACCATGGATATATGAGTGAAAAACAGATAATCTGTCCTCATATGAGTGAAATAACCTTGATTCTTATCTACTACCCAAAGTTCCCTTTTCTCTTGCTGAACACTGAGATATGAGAGAATTGCAGATTAATCTTGAGAGTGAGTGAAAAATAGATAATCCATCATCATATAAGTGAAATAACCTTGAGTATGATGCTTAGCTAATTATAGTTTCCTTTACCCTTGATGACCACTGGGACATGAGGGAAAGGCAGATAATCTGTCATCATATAAGCAAAATAACCTTGAGTATAATGCTTATCTACTCAGTTTCCTTCTTGTATAACAATGAGACATGAGACACAGGCAGATAATCTGTCATCACATAGTTAAAATACTCTTGAGTAAGATATTACCCACAGGTTCAAGTCCCCTTGTCAACCTGCTCTCTATAAGGGATTCATCCAAAGTGATTTTTTTCAGGCAGCAGTGGACATTCAGTCGTTATATAGGTGAAATGCTCTTGAGTAAGACGCTAAACCCCAATCAAGCAAACAAACAAATTGAATACATTTAGGAAGTCATGATAATTTTTATTGCAACAACAACTTATTTTTTTTTACCAGTGCTACAAGGCTGACCATAAAACTACCTGTACAGGACACTAAACAGAAATGAGTCCACCACTTGTACATGTTATCATAGTGCTTGTTATAACTAATAAACTACAACGGTCAGCATGAAACCTAATTGATTTTCTGTCCAGTGAACTTGACTATAGCTTTTGTTGTACTGTTTGACCAAGGTTAAGTTAAATAGAGACATGTCCGAGAATTGGTATAAAGGCTTTATGAGAATGTAGTTATTTGTCGTTTGTTCCAAGCGTGTTAAATTCTACAGTGATACCTGAATAGTCTCTCTTTGATGTCCGGCTCATAGGTACGAGCACCCATTCAGGCCTGTGCTGTAATCTTTTCCAGCATAATTGAAAATCAGTTCTCTAAAATTTTTCAGCCCGCGGCCGTGGCTCAGTGGTAGCGAGTGCGCTTCCTGAACCGAACATGCTTCGATTTACCGTTCACGGGTTCG
>JARFOD010109982.1:0-15551 GCA_031763545.1 Mopalia muscosa
CCCCCCCCCCCCCCCCCCCCCCCCGGGGCTTCTAGAAGTTATAGAGTATTAAAAAATATTACTGAAGTAGCTTTAAGAATACAGGTCCAGCTTAAATGTATATTAAACATTGTGTTTTGAAACATTTCTGTAAACATCTAGAGACAAAAATGTATTTGTTTGCCGTGTGCGTATACTCTGTCATATATATAATTCCCTGCATAAATTATGTAAACCCATTTGTATATTAAATGTATGGTAGCTTTTTTCAGTATGCCATTGACCATTGTAATCTATTTGAATGTTATCATCTAACTTAATAATGACATTCCAGTTGCAGTTCAGTTTCACTTCAGAGAAACTGACAGCTTTCAAGCTGACAGCCATATTGCTCACAGTGCCGTTTCTGGAAAATTTCACAGGTTCCTATCCCAAATACCTCAGACCATAATCAGGGTTCTGATTTCTGAATCTGTTTTAGCTGGATTTTAATAGGGATTTATGAAAATAGTAATATATTGACATTAATTTGGACTTGAAATAGTTTGGGCACCTATACGTTTTCAGGAACAAATGGCTGTGGATACTGCCCTGGTTCAGTAACAATAAAATATACAAATGAAAAAAGTGTAAAATCGACACAATTGCCCTGCATGACATCAACCAGCCACGGTATATTCTTCCCTTATAAAAATAGAATTCAGAAATTGGGCTTGGGTTAATCTGGGATATAGCTTGTTATATCCCATGGTTAATAAGATGACAGTCTTCCACCTATGTGTACATGCAACATAACAATAAATCCAATCACAACACATCAAGTGTGAAGTAAACTTCAAATCAAAAATATTTGTTTATGTATGTAAATATGAAAGAGTTGAGCATTATCCTAAATCATACTAATACTGAACCCTTCGGGCTCAAGTCAAGATACAGTTTTATTTCATATCTTTAACTTAAAACATTCAAAGTTCATGCTTGCCAAAAAATTTATTTGAAATTGTGATTGAACATAGTTGTTTTCTGAGCCAATAAATAAGTTATCAAAGATGAATGTTATTAGGACTAAGACTAAGCTGTCCATGGTGTTTTATTAGTCCTATGCTGGTACCTGTAGTTCCAGGAATTATTCAAAGGTGGCAGGTATATGGGTAATACATGTACACCGATATATTTTTACAAAGTGTTGTTTAAGACAGATATATTGACAAACAATACCATAGATGTAAAGTTTTAAAAAAAAAAATGGTTTATTTCTGTAATTTAACCAGAAATTCATAATCGTCAGACTGTCATTGGGTGTTACATGATCTTCTATAGATGTATTACCAGAGGTATATTAACTAGAAGCATGCAACTACCATATCGACAAGCTATCCAGAGGCATTGAGGACCAAGCCCCCCTGTTATAAGGTATCATGTGACATAACACAAAAGAAGTCAGGATGCAATTTTAAAAACGATGCATTATGGGAAACTTTTGGCTTTTCTCGATTAATTGCTGCTAGCTAAAACCAAACATAGTCACACAGTGCAATATATGCCTGTTAAAAAGACAATAAACAGCAACTAAATCGCCAAATATTAAGTCAGTCGCTGGAACAAAAATGCAGTGGATGATTATCTAGAGTTCCTCACAATTAAAAAAAAGACACTTGTCTGAAATGTGACATCACCGTTTCTTGTTGTCTACAATGTTGGGGACATTTTTATACAGCAGTTATATACTTCTAGGTAAAATACTTCTGGTATTACTTATCTGATGAGGACAATATTTGATACTAGCTAAACCATGAAATATGAAATGTTTTGCTTTCTTATAAAATTAAATCTTGCAGCTGAGTGTTTGTAAAGGTAGTATTGCAACTCCTACGACAACCTGCCTTGAGACAGAGGCCCCTCTTTGAAAGAATTATCTAATTTTTTCAAACAAATATTTCATTTTTAGCACCATAAGCTTAATAACAGTCATTTTGTTTTAGGGAATTTGGTGAAATGTAATCCTATCCGCTGTCTTAACAAGAAGCTACATACCAAGCTTGAAGTTAATCCGTGAATTTATTCTCTATGTATAGTGTTCACAACAATGTAAAAGACATGAATATGCTAAAATTATGTAATAATGACCATTTCGTCTTACAGAATTTGGTGAAATGCAATACCATCTGTTGTCTTAACAAGAGGAAACTACATAACAAGTTTGAAGTTAATTGGAGAATTTGTTTTTAAGCTAGCGTGTTCACAAACATTTGTGACATTTGTGAGTCCCCCCTCCCCCCCCCCCCCCCTAACTATAGTAGTGGTGGACAAAAAATGAAAATAGACTGTATACTGTAGAAGTAGTGTGTTTTATTTTAATCACACAAAACAACAAACTAATTTAAAAGTACTTCATGATGGGTACCAGTGGGGATCAAATTTAAGATACCTGTATGTAATAGATAACAGTTCATGATATGTAATACATTATAGAACATTATATGTTATAAAAATAAATAACAGTTCATATGTAATATATTATTGATTTAAGTTTACAAAGTTTATCAAATCACATGTAACAAGAGTTTTGTGTTCACTAAATGTCACTGACCACAAAGCTAACAGGAATAATAACAACATAGTTTAAACATAAATATAAAACTTAACAAAATTCAGTAAAAATCCTCACTGGGGCGAGATTCATGCAATGTTCATGGAAATTAAACACAAAATAAAATATTGCACAAAAATAAATCATTAAAAAATAAATAAAAATATGATTTAATTTAATTGTTTGAATGAATTCTTCATTCCTTTAATGAGGATTACATACAACCACAAGGCCACCAGGGGATCTAGCATTTTGAATGTATAAAACTACATTTTAAACACAGAAAATTTGGTACAGTTTTCAGGTACCTGGCCAAAGGTTCCTGTAGCACTGATTAGATGTAAGCGTCTTTTTAACTTATATTATAATGAGGTTCCCATGGCACTGCACTGACATGGGACTTTCTTTGGCACTGGCATGATACAGAGGTTTCTTAGGCACTGGAATGGTGGTTATGTTTCATCAGATCTGAACTAACAAAGTTCCTTAAGTGGATTGATGAAAGCTTCCTTAGGCACAGGAATGGTGGTTAGGTTTCATCACATCTGAACTAACAAAGTTCCTTAAGTGGATTGATGAAAGCTTCCTTATGTACAGGAATGGTAGTTAGGTTTCATCAGATCTGAACTAACAAAGTTCCTTAAATGGATTGATGAAAGCTTCCTTCGGCACAGGAATGGTGGTTAGGTTCCATCACATCTGAACTAACAAAGTTCCTTAAGTGGATTGATGAAAGCTTCCTTAGGCACTGGAATGGTGGTTATGCTTCATCACATCTGAACTAACAAAGTTCCTCAAGTAGTGGATTGATGATGAAAGCTTCCTTAGGCACTGGAATGGTGGTTATGTTTCATCAGATCTGAACTAACAAAGTTCCTTAAGTGGACTGATGAAAGCTTCCTTAGGCACAGGAATGGTGATTATGTTTCATCACATCTGAACTAACAAAGTTCCTTAAGTGGATTGATGAAAGCTTCCTTAGGCACAGGAATGGTGGTTATGTTACATCACATCTGAACTAACAAAGTTCCTTAAATGGATTGATGAAAGATTCCTTAGGCACTGGAAAGGTGGCTAGGTTTCATCAGATCTGAACTAAGTTCCTCAAGTAGTGGATTGATGATGAAAGCTTCCTTAGGCACTGGAATGGCGGTTATGTTTCATCAGACCTAACTAAGTGAAATTGATGAAAGCTTCCTTAGGCACAGGAGTGGTGGTTAGGTTTCATCACATCTGAACTAACAAAGTTCCTTAAGTGGATTGGTGAAAGATTCCTTAGGTACTGTAAAGGTGGCTAGGTTTCATCACATCTGGACTAACAAAGTTCCTCATGTAGTGGATTGATGATGAATTCCCTAAGGTCCTGTAATGATGATTAAGTTTCCTTTCTGACTTAACAAAAATTCCTTTCCTTACGTGGACTGTTGAGCTGCCTAAGACACGATAATGGTGATTTTGTTTCATCATATCTGAAGTAACAAAAGAGTTCCTTAAGTGATAGAACCGAGGTTACGTTTCATCATCAGTGAGACTAGTACAGGTCATTATGTAGTGTACTCATGATGAGCTTTCTTAGGCACTGGAATGGTTTTTAGATGTCATTAACTTGACAAAAAATTGTGCGTTGATAATGAGGTTCCTTAAAAACTGGAATAGTTGTCTGGTTTCCTTAGCTGACAATTATGGATTGAGTTGTTCGAATGGATATCACGTTTCGTTTGCTATTAAGAATTAAACTTCATTAGCACTAAAATGATTATGAGCTCAGATAGAGACTGGAATGTAACATCAAGTCAGGTTAGACTAGGAGTAGATTGAAAGTAAAAGTCCATTAGCACTAGAGTAGTGCACTTCCTAAGAATCTGTAATGATACACGTAGCTAGGTTTCATCAGCTGGCAATAAAGTTTCTGAAAGCTTGAATTAGAGTTCCTTTACAGGCTGGGATGGTACAAGAAGCTACATGTAGGTTCACCTGACAATAAAGTTCCTTAGGGCTTGGATTCATGAAGAGTTTTTCTTATAGAATGGACTGGTACATGTAGCTAGCTTTCATCAGCTAACAATAAAGTTCCTTAAAGCTTGGATTCATGAAGAGCTTCCTTATCGAATGGACTGGTACATGTAGCTAGGTTTCATCAGCTGACAATAAAGTTCCTTAAGGCTTGGATTCACATTGAACATTGTTAGAAGCTGGAATGGTAAAGATTACCCATCAGCACTGATCCAAAAGCACGGATTGGTGGTGGGTTTTAAACATTTATCTTTGAGCACTTGATTGGTGAGAAGATTCTGTCAACACATGGTAAAGTTCTTCCTGTATAAAGTAAAAAGTTCCGTCATAAAGTCTTGGTTGGAGTATATTATCACTTTACAGCCATTCAATAAAGTTAATGTTAATGTAATAATTTCTATAGGGAATACATCAATGGTATGAGAGTTCTATAGAGGGATAAGGGGGAGGGATTTCTGAGCTCGGTCATTGAACCACATCCACAGTATTTGTGGAGTGACCAGGCTGAACCTATAGAAAAAACCCTTTGTTCCATAACATTAGAATTCCAAGGATTCGGTTAAACTCAAGGTATCATTTACATGACAATACTGTAACTCTACATTAAACACACAAATAAAATGTGCTATGTGTTTTGGTTCTAGAGTATCATTCCTCCGATGCTGAGCCAAGGGGCAGAACTTGATGACCCTTGACAATGATCAGAGATAATCGGATGTTGATGCAGCATGTTCTGGAACTAATGGCCTCTGGGAATAAGACGTTTAAAACCCAAACTTAATTCTTCCAAAATAATGATTCTTCATAAGACTCTTAACTTGTCAGGAGGTAAATTTGATTAATTCCATTAGAAAGGAAGACTAAAACAAGGGCTGCTTTTGATCAAAGGAATATGTCATTTTATACATCATTTCTAATCTAAACTGTAGACTATAAATAGCTCTTTGGCAACTAAGGTCCTCCTGTATACACCAAACTAAGGCAAAAGTAATGTTTTCTCAAAACTCAATGCCAAATATAGAAGTGATGAAATCTGGATCACTTACTGATGGAATCAGTCCACTTTGTGGATGTCCTCCAAAAGATGGTAATATTGGCTCACTGTGGCTTCTAACAGTGTAAGTCTCTGCAACTGGCAATGTATTGGAAGAAAACTGAGATTGCCTATCAACTGGAGCCCAAACATATCTGCCATCTGAAAGCAAAGCATGGCCAGGGGTACCACTAGTGGAACTTTGTACTCCAGTAGAAGCAAACCCCTTAAAACTGAACTCTTGTTCATTGTCTTGCCTTTCTATATTTGTTCCATTATATTCTGGAACACAGGGTGTGAGGCTTCTAGTTGATGATTCTGGAAGATTAACTGCCATCTCAGGCCAAATCCCGTTCCCGGTCTCAGCTGTGGAGACAAAGTTTGGCTCAGCAAGGTTAGATTCCCTGCTCCAGTCTGTTACATAGACCGATGAACCAGTCAATCCTACAGAATTATCAATAGTGGACATTGCCTGGTTGTTAGACAGGGCTGATGTGGGATGAGTACTGGGCTGTTCACACCACTGGCCTGTTTGTCCCATCAACAGCTCCGTTGACGCTAGAAGCATTTGAACATCTGAAGGTTCTTGAGTAGGGTTTTGGTATTGTGCCCATTCCGCCGTAAAGTCCATCGCATTAGAAAACGTTTTAGTGGCACATTTTAATCCAGACTGTCTCCATCCCTCTGAAATGTTGTTCTTGTTGGAATATCTTTTTGCAGAGAAATCAGATTCTTTGGTTTCCTCAGTTGTTTGAACTTCTGACTGTATTTCTCCAATGGACGAATCAACTATATGTGGATTCTTCACTTCTCGCTGGACATCTTCCGTCACAAGTGTTGGTCTAGCTGGCTTTACAGATGGTATTGTTCCTCGTTTTGGCCGTATTCGTCTGATGTGCCCCCCGTCTTGTGTCTGTGCCCCCGAGTCAGAAGTCCGGTATGCTTTCACTAGAGTAGGAATACAAGGGTTTTCTCCTGCCATTGAAGGTGATGCTGGATCATCCAAAACATCAGCTAAAATGTCAAAAGTTGTTTGTGGAAAAGGCGTGGGGGTGAGTTTGACAGGAGATGGGAGAGCATCAAGTGCCTTTTTAACCCTCTCTGGAACTTGCCCTTTATCAATGCTTTCACACAAATTCCGGAACTGTAACCAAAAATTTCTAAATGAGATAAAATTCTATCACTAAAATGTGCTTGGTTGGTTAAATACAAATTGTGGCGCTACTCTATCCTTTTAAATGATCCATTCCACAAACTAGTGGAAAACTTTTAGTGAGCTGCTAGTTCCCATTTGTTATTGAAAAAAGATTGTCATGTCAGAGGTGGACTTCTGCAAACCCTCACAATATGTATGCATTGTTTATTTGATAGGGTTTAGTGTTGTACTCACGGGTATTTTACTTTTACTACCACAAATGTTCTTTTCCCCCACTGTAACTTGCCTAAATGAAGTGGAAAACCATAACCAAAACAGGTAAAAAAAACATCCTCAAAGAATTCCACAACTGTTGGCATGTTTGCAACTAAATATTTTGACAGCAATTTAATTTATAATTTATACAGAAAAAAACTGGTACATCAGTTATCTTCTTCTTTGGAACAAGCAGACTAATTGTACTGTAAAATGACCTGTTATTATGAATAACTTTAATCTTTTTGTAGTTGTGAAAGTATTATAGCATCAAAAACCAGTGTTTTTAAGAGAATTCTTGATGCTTACAAACTGAAAAATGTGCTATATGCCTCTTAAGACAACCACAGTCCTTAATATTAGTCCCAAAGCACCAATTTATGAACGAAATTTAAGGTTAAGACAAGTAAAGACCACAAGGGCAAAACCAGAGAGATAAGGATGTAAATGTTGAAGCTGAAAAACAAAGTTTCAAGATGTACATGGATTTTTCCACTTGTGGCCTTCAAGTGGAACAACTTTTAAACGTAATTCAATATCCTGACATACAACTTTAACTATATGCACACAACATTATCACAAATTTATAACATTACCATATCAAAACAAAATTCAAAGTCTAAAAATTAACAACAGAAACTCTTGGATTAAGTAACTGGTAATTGCATTAAAAAATTTGTTCCCCAAAATGTAAAATGATTTTAAAATGTCTTATGTGAATGTCATGTTTTCCAAGTTTACATGTAGTTCAGTAGTTTTTCAGGGTGTTAAAATGACTTCTCTGTGTTTCCTGTTATCCTGAACTCACAAGCCAACACGAACAAGTAACACACTGTGGTAAGTACAGCCTTCTGGTTAGAAGTATTACAAACTTAACCTGTGTTTACAAATGGCTGGTACCAAAGTACTAATGACTCCTGGAACTAGAGTACAGGTTTTTACTAAAACTGTAGGCTTATAGTTCAATAATAGTACAGGGCATGTACATTGACCTACGTTATATCATTTACATTACATTACCAGTAGTTTTTTGATTTTATAATTTCAGTTTGTAAACAAGACAAAATTAACAGATTTATTACACAGATGTCATAGTAATGGCACTCAATTACCTACAAAAATAATTGTACTTGGTAATCATAACATTATGTAAATATTCCCCATTAATGCTAATGATGAAACTGTCAATTTATTAATTTTTTTTTAATTAGTATGATTTAAATTATTTTCATTAAATAATGCAAACTTTAAAAGCAAAATCATCATTGTTTTCTGATCATTCTCGACTATAATGGGTTACAATCGATACATTCACTGGTTTTCTCTCTTTAATTGTGAGTAAAAAGCACCACCTAATTTAAATATGTAGCGTAAACGGATTAAATTAGTATTTACTGCAATAGGTAGCCCAATCTAAGTAAATTAGCATCTTTTTTTGATCCCATGATGTAATCCCATTTTGTTGTTTTCTGAAAACCATTTAAATCCATTGATTTGTTTTTGTTTTCTAAAAAGCCATCTTAAGCCATTTTCTTTTTTCTTTTGCAGCTGTTATTTGAACTGCAATATTTATGTATATATACCATAATAATTCTGCCTTGTCATTAAGCTTGAGAAAGGTGCTAGTATCTGCACTGAAACGTTGCCCAATAATAAACAGAGAAGTTGAAATCCATATAATTGTGTTATGTTACTGCTACTGCTTCTAAATGCCACTAAAACAAGTTAAATTAGCACAAACTGAATAAATATGTAGTATTAACAGAGTAAATAAGTATTTACTGCAATAGGTAGCCCAATCTAGATAAATTAGCACAACCTGAATAAATATGTAGTGTAAACTGAATATACATACTAACCGAATCAGCCCAATCTGAGTAAAGTGGTACAGTCCGATTGTAACATCACTTTAGTCAATGTTTAAGTAATCGTTGAAGTAGCATCAACTAACTGATGTGGACCAATCTAAGTAAATTTTCATCCTTTGATTAAATGTGTAACATGTAGCAAGTAATGAAGCACCAACTGACTTAAAAAAAAATCTGAGTCCGAGCAGGTAGGTAAACACCAGGTGAGTAAAGGTGTGGGAACTTAGTAGTCTTATTTGATTAACATATCACCATAACAGTAAAGCATATCGACCTGAGAAGTATCAAGTGAATGAAGAGGTTGCTTATGAGCAGAGTAGCGCCACCTGATTAAAGTAATGTTTTAACAAAACCAAGTCATATTTCACAATCTCAGAAAACTTAATGAAATTTTTATCTTCATTTTGGTTTAATGATGTACTTAGTTTCAATAACAAGTCAGCCCAATGGGTGAAGGATACCACCCTTAATGCCACAGGCACAAAGACAATACAGGACCAAAATATAATAATAATAATAAACCAGATAAACAAAGGATGCAATACAAAGACATCAGAGATCATCTTCCAGATTCTCTTTAACTCTGGGAGCACCAGGCAACTCCCTTCACCCACCCACCTACATGAAATGTGGTATTGTCCAACATAACTCTATAAATGAAAAATAAACTAACCTGTTCAAGCTCCGATCTTAATGCATACACTGCCCTTTCTCTGTTATTCACCAGCTCTTCTAAATACTGGTAACGCAATTTTTTCCTCGCCCGACATTCCCTGGCACTTTGCCTACTTCGCTCAAGTTTGACTTTAACATCAACTTTAGATGGGCGTCGTCCTCTTCGCCCAGCTCTCTTAACAATAGAGCCACCTGACATTTTCTAAAACAAAAGATATGAAGTTTTTTAAAACATTTTAAACAAGCAGAAAATAAATTTTCTATAAATCGAAACCACACAAGCTTTCTTTGTGCTAATTCAGTTCCATGAAAATATATTTGGAAGTGTGTATAGTATAATTTGTACCATTCCAAAATCAGAGGATTCTGCTTTAATCATTTTCCACAGGATTTAAAAGGAACGCACAAGTGGACTATCTGTCATCAAAGAAATGAGATACTATTGAATTTGATGCTAAACCTTAAACTAACTGGAGATGAGTAATACAATGTTAGCAAGGTAAACGAATATTTCATCAGAATGCAAAGGATTAGATCACAGCCATGTGAAAATTATTCATCTAACAAATATATTAAACACTGATGAATTGCTGACTCATCAAAATAAATACATTTTACTGACAGTCTGGTGTTTATAAGTCGAGGAGTTTAGACGATAGTGTTTGAGTTACTCTATTTTCGCTGTCAGGCCTAGTATCAAAAACAAAACGTCAGGGCCACTATATATACACACACATATATACTATTCCAGTCCATTGGGGTTTTTTTTTTATTAAATAAAATTTAGCTTTTATTGAGATCAACAGATAAATTTGGGGGAATGTAAATGTTTAAATGTAATCTTTCCACGTGAAAATGACGTAGACACAAAATGTCCCAACATTTGGCAAGAACTGCATGAATCGTGAAATGTCATAACAATCCAACAACAACATCGTGTTATATGACTTGAACGTGATTTAAAAAATTGGAATTGCAAGACCCTACCAGGTTCAACTTGTCACTCTCTATCTCACTTTTCTCTTCTAACGTCGTATGGGATACTTCTTCAGTCTGATCAGTCATGAATTTTCTGTAGAATGGCAAGATCTCTCGTCAACAATCATACATGTACGTTAACCCCAAGCTTTGTTTACATCTAGTCACGCTGGACTCAAGCTGACCTTGTTGTGTTCTAGAATATTCGTCTCGAATGCCATTGGCTGCTATTTTTGGCTGACCAATCCGAGTGAATCAAAAAGTTCACGTCAGCGTGACGTCAACCACTGTAAAGGGGAAACCCCTTCTACGTCACGCATACGAATTGTTGACAGCCACTTCTAACTGGATCGAATCAGCTGCAGAACTGGTCGACCAAATCGGCGTGGGACGATTTTGTATTATTTTTGTTGTTTGTGTGTTTATTTGTTTCTTTGTTTGTTTAGGGATTAGCATCGTGCTCAAGGTTATTGCACTTATTTGACCACGGATTGTCCACTTCCCACTGTTCCTTGCCTTATTTCGGTGTAAAACCGACAGGAAACCTCGTTAAAACCGCCTCTGCTGGTGCCGGAGTCAAATAGTGTGACTTACCCATATAAGGGTCAAAAGACGGATTCTATCCCGTAAATGGTACATTAATAAAGTAGGATTATAGTCAATGCACACGCTAACAACTAATCACGGCCGCGGGCCAAATTATTTTTGTGACGTGCAGACAAAACAAATGTGCACTGTACGTACAACTGAAACATCATAGCAAGTGAAGTCAAGCATGCATGATGTAAATTATAAGTTGATCCTTAGCATAGATACAGGAATTAGCATCACTAGCTATTATAACATTTTTTGAATTGCGTTTAAAATCATTGTATGACTAAAGATTTGATGCAGGGCAAGAAAATCCCCTTAAGCCAACACAAGGTGGGGATACAGCTAGGCCGTGTAACTGTTACTATCATCAGCCTCATTAGTTTTACAGACATTTGAATCATATATAGGTCATCTAAAAAGAAGAATTTAATACAGGTTTGTTGGTAAATATTTATTCTGATTAAAAATAGATTTTAACCATTATGAATGCATAGACATATTCTCGTATAGCAGACCAATATATAGGCTCGCAGGGAAAATATCACAAGCAGGAAATCCGCTCATGTATTTCATTAATATATGTGTTATGTAAAAAAAATAACACTAACGGCTTTGCAGGCAAATGTAGCCTACATAACAAAGTGTCAAGAATTAGTGCGTGAAACGTGCCCCAGATATCGTCAACCATAGATGCGAATACCTAGCTTAATATCATAGGCTTGTATTGTATACAGTCAATAGAGATTACGTTCATATCCGTATATGACAGTTAACGCGAGAAAGTATGAGAAAAGCCCAATCATGCACCAAACCTCGGCTATCAAAATACATTTCTAAGACCGTAAGCCTTAATCTCCGTAGACTGTACGGTACCAGAAGTATATCAAGTAAACTTCTGACTGTACCTTATCTCTAACAGAATATTGTATCTGGTTTCTATTTAGATAGACCTCGAGGGTTTGCTATGCCACCGCATCGTTTTCATAGTCAGGAGGTTAACTGGGCAGCCTCAGTGTTAACATTATGCCCGAAGAAGATATGCTGGAAAATATATGTCCTTAGTTCTCGTCAGTAGCCAATGTGTGGTGTTGGGATATATTCAGGATGGGGGCTAAGCTAGCCATGTATTATAGCATGGCATTATAAACAACACTCGGTCATTTCCGCACCGTAAATAATCTCACCGATATATGGGTCATTTTAGATGGCCCACTTATCCACGTGTTTATTGTTTATGTCTGCATGCAATTCTTGTGATGACATGATGACATCATAGGAGCTACATTATTATTATAATTCTTACAGAGGACAAAATTTGTATGTTTTACAACAAGTCATACACAAAAATGAACAGTGTTTTGTTTAAATGTGATTTTACCCGAGAAACGGGCTTATTTGATGTGGGGTTTTTTCAATACGAATTCATTACATTGCACGTTTTCATGTAATATTTATATTGCTTCCATTCACCTCCGAGATCAGTCGTATTCTCGCGAGAGTTTCTATAGTGAACAAGACTAAGTCAATGTCTCGAAGTCTGAATGATTATATTTTAGATTGCTCTGAGATAACTGTACTGGTACGGAGTGTCGAAGGATGTACCGACAAGGCAAACCGAAGTCTTTATATAGGTCAGTGGACACGGTGCCCAAACTCGATGACCTATATATAGGTCATTGTCCAATATTGTGCCAAAAGCTGGTGTCCGGTTACCTCCCTTTACCTTAAATCCGTCAGTTAACGGATTGGAGGAGATTGTTGGTAAAAATGTCCTAGCGTGCGTCGGGTTGTAAAGTAAATCAGATTTAATTTTCCATTGTGATTTTTTTTTTTAAGTTGCCCTGGTATAGTAATTAAAACCCGGTTCACACCAAGTAGATTTTTTTAGAAATAAGTATTTCAAAATTTCCATGGACGTGGTACTAATAGTAAAAAAGGGCTAAGAATGGGTCCAGTAACAAAGGTTTGAATTTCAAGACTAATACTTTTCACATTACGATAAAATTTGGCCGAGCACCTAAGGGAATGTGCATGATAATGTGTGTATTGTCAGATTTTTGTCTAGTGAAAATTTGTTTTCATGTCGAACTAACTGATTGGCCACTCTCTGTTCATTGATACAATTCGACCAATTAAATGCTGAAATTTACACGGACTACTTAAACTATACATTCTACTTGCAAATGCCGTATTTACTTTGCAAAATGTTTTTTGCTCAAATGTCTTTATAATTCTTTATTCATGGATCACGACTTATTGTTCGATATTGACTCAAATTAAAACGTTTTGTTTGTAGTTTCTATCACAATTAAGTTAAGTAAATATTGCATTTCAATCGTAATTGTTTTCAAAGACATAAAGGAAATCTTAAAGTGTATCAGAAATTTGGTGAAACTGACCGAGGCACTCCTTAATTCAGTCATGCAGCTCAAATATCCTCACCGGGAAATGACCCTCCATCAGAATCATAGGTTACCGATCAACAAATCGCCGGTTAAATGAAACAATCAACGTCAATCCCACAACTACGCGAAGTGGTCAAATTTCCAAAATTTCCCCTGTAAAACAGAGTTACGTCCCCCTGCATTTGGATAAAAATGGCGAGCTGATCGGTAAATGAGTGTTTTGCTCGGTATTTCTCTAATTTAGATAGGTTATCACTCGAAAAGGATTTTTTTTAGCATAGAAAGGGCCCGTTTGTTGCTCTGTGACTTACATTGGGGTACATTTAGGTTACATTTGGGGTACATTTAGGTTACATTGGGGGTACATTTACGTTACATTGGGGTAAATTAAGATACATTGGGGTAATAAATCGGACCCTTTCCAAACCGTCTAATTTGCTAAAAGTCGTATGTTCAGTACCAAAAATGAGGACAAATAAGACAATTGCTATTCCTGGAACAGTTCGCTTTAACAATGATCCAGATAAACTTTTTTTGCTCACTGGCATTTCTCATAATTCAAGTAGGCCTATACTAGGTTTGTTTTATTCGTTGATACAGATTGAAATGATATTCACGAACTTTGCTTGAACTTTCCTATGAAAAATTGAAAAGAGGGATGTATCGATGTATGTTATTCATTTGTATACTAGTTTGTAGTCCATCACGTTATAAACACAGAAGCTTGACATATGTGTATCGCGAGTGTATATAATACCTGATACACTTCAAACTATAGTATACAAACAAGTCTAACTCCCTGTACTCGATTGGAGATTCGTCATTCTAAATATATTGTTTGTTGCTTCTTATCATCACGGCAGCTCGTAGAGGACCATTTTTTTTTTTTTTTTTTTTTTTTTTTTTTTTTTTTTTGAAGTTTATATATTTCTTTTCTATCCGCCCTATAATGAATTTGCACCCGATCCGAAATTCATTTCCAACCGCCCCACAATTCATTTCTACCCGTCCCAACATTAAGTTCCATGAACTTCAACGGTATCCCGTAATGTGAGGGAAATAACCTTGGTACGAATCCAAACCCCCACCAAACAAACCGTCTAGATAGTTTTTGTTTGTTGTCAGGGATGTCGAGGATGTTTTCCTTTGCCTGTTGGCCTGGCTCGCCGTCGTGAGATTTAAATAATTTTGCAAACAAAAGCAAGCAAACAAACACTCAACATGAACAGGGCTACTGCAGGAATGTCAGCTGTATCTGTCAGCTATTGAAGCCGGTTAAGGCCATCGTTATACAACCTAGTTAGACGCCGAGGCGATGCGCGATGTTGCGAAGCGATGCACGAAGTTGCGAAGCGATGCGCGAAGTTGCGAAGCGAAGTTGCGAAGTTGCGAAGCGAAGTTGCGAAGCTGCTTCGCAGCATCGCTTCGCAACTTCGTAACTTCGCGCATCGCTTAGCAACTTCGCGCATCGAGCATCGCTTCGCAACTTCGCGCATCGCTTCGCAACTTCGCGCATCGCTTCGCAATTTCGCGCATCTCTTCGCAACTTCGCGCATCGCTTCGCAACTTCGCGCATCGCTTCGCAACTTCGCGCATCGCTTCGCAACTTTGCGCATCGCTTTGTTGCTTCGTGCATCGCTTCGCAACTTCGTGCATCGCTTTGCAACTTCGCGCATCGCCTCACCGTCTAAATAGGTTTTATAACGATGGCCTTAACCGGCTTCCATAGTCAGCTGTACCTCCATGACTTATGTACAGCCCGCTTGGTCGTAAACCAGGCGCAAATGTGAGTCGTATAGTATAGCTAGAAAATTTACAGCTGTATAAATACAGCGGGACTATGATATGATGCCATTCAGCTTTAGATCAAAACAATTTCAATTTTAGAAATACCAGATTCACCCCAATCAAACAAAAAAATTAAAAAGACAGTAAGAAGTTAAATCATTCTTAAATGAATAAAATTGTTCAATTCTATGTTGGCCTACACAAACACAGCCCAATT
>JARFOD010109993.1:0-15551 GCA_031763545.1 Mopalia muscosa
GACAAGTTTCTAAATAAACCTTAATCTCGAGTTGTGTTATGGGTAACCTACAGACATCTCGAGAGAAGGTAATTACCTTCTCAATACAAATATATATACATTGGAAATGGTCAATACAATGAATCTTAAGTGTGGACTGGGAGATTGTGATGTATCATTTATCTGAGGCCGTTAAGTTAGAAGTGTTGGTATTGTCACATCATATAAAACTCAGCTATGGTCTAATGGGGCTGTTACTTCCTCTTTTTGTATCCTCTTCAAATGTAGAAAGGAAGTGACAGTTTATTTATCTATTGAAGAGGTGTTATCGGTCAGTATTGTAGAGCTAGTAAGAGCTGGCACTCGCGCAACATCATCCTATATATGGTGACTTTTAACACGTAATGACTACCTGTGTCCGGTCCTTTGATGCATAGAGAGACGTCCAGAACATGTTAACATTCCGTGCCACTTCACAATGTAATGTCATTTCCCGACTAGGCTATTTAACAGTGACTTCTGTAAGTGTAACAATATCTTTACAACATACCAATGACTCTACAAATACGACACGCCGCAAGTTCAAATCACTTAAATTCAATAGTTGCCTAAGGCGCGTGTGGGACAATTGCGCCAAGAAGTCTGTGTATAGAGTCATTGTCAGAAACCCATCACGCCAAAATTATTTTCTTTGTCTGTTTAATTAAAGGTAAATATTGTGGCAAGCTGACGCAGTAACATGCGGTATGACAGGGCTCGTTTTGAGCCGGATTATCGCAAAACAACACCTCCGAATCTGGCGACTTTATCGTGTTTGATATGTGGCCAGTCATCTCTATAGAAACTTTCCAAAATATATATTCCCGTGTTAAAAATTATATCGATGACTTTGCGAATATGACTTCTAGGTCAACTCAGATTGTATTGATTAATAAGAGTGGGCTGTTTGTTGCTACAATCAAAGCTCCGTTCCCACGGATTCCACGCTGAGGTTGACCACACATCACGTGACAAAACTCAAGAGTTAACAGATGGTGTCACATTTACATAATGGAATTAGTCTTTAACAACCATAAACTGCTTTCGAACATTTTCTGAAATGTGGCAAACTAGATTTAATAGAAGTACGCAGACGCAAAGCAGTTATATTCGAGCATTTATGACAACCCAAGAAAGGTAGGTTATATAGAGCAATTAGCTACCCCCCGCAAAACTAGACAAAATCTACCTTTATACAGGAGCCCCGAAATCGATATATGGGGAGCCGCCCTAAACCCGCAGTTATATCCAATTGTCAGATGTGCCTGTAGGTATGATAGAATTGGACACACTTTTTTAATGCTGAACTGCTGGAAGGTATTATTTGCGTGACAAATTGCGTGAACTAGTCATACTCGCTGTAAAGGCTCTATTGTCACATGCCTTGGTTACAGTTGTTAATTTTATTCGGTTCAGGTGATATTATAATGGTTGGGAGATGATGACCATTAATATGACCAGTTGTAATTAACCGCGTGGTATACTCGGGGTATCTTTTTGATTGCTCTCCTCTCATTCAGCTTTCCGGGCACGACAACATTTCTGATTCTAATTTATCATTATTCGCTCAGATGCACTTTGAAGAGCAGTATAAAAAGCCTATATTCATTATCATTAACTTCATCTAATAACTAGATTAAATCATTCTCCGCGTTTAACATAAACTTATGTTCTTTCTGGATCCTTTGTGCAATAAGATACAGGTAAAGAATATATACCTTTTTTGAATCCGCTTTTCGGTATTAATTTGCATAAGTTTTACGGCCATTATCTTTCTGAGTGACAGTTAGGAATTAGCTGGGTTATGTGTGTTTATCCGCTGTGACGATAAGGCATACTGGGTTGTATTATATGATATCCATACATAGTAGCTGATCGTTCGGATTTGTAATGATATTATTATATACAAACACCTTAAAGCATATCATCCACATTTGATCATTATTCTACAGAGAGCCTCGTCTTATTTGTCTATTCATTTGATTTTTTTATTTGATTTTTTAATCTTTCAAGACATTTAACAAAATAAACGCATTCTGAATGTACTGGTTTGACATAACTTCAGCAGGGGGACTTGGACTATTCCTAGAACTATATTGTCAGTTTGGTTTTGGGCTAATTACAAGTTTCCCTTTGTTCACTACAATATGCAGTCATTTACTGATCTAAAACATTTTATGAAAATGAAGAAAAAAATCATATAACTTGCCAGGCCATATATTGCTACAATTTTAATCACCGTTGTAATACGATGAATAATTTGACAAATTAGGCCTGTCGATAATGGCTTGTCGATGTTCTAACGTAAAATCAGATATAAAAACGATTTCTTTTGTTCATTTAAACCGCTGTGTTTTATCGATTTCCAACCATCACATCACAACCTGAATCTTGTCTAACGTCCATTTAAACCGTGTTCTTCTGAATAAGACAGTCATGTAGATAAATATATAATTATCTAGGTAGGGTGACTGAAAAATGTCAAAACATGATAGACACTCGCTCAGATGTGCATTGCTATTATACTCAATGAAGTTAAAAATAGCTTTATTAGAGTAAATTAGTTATTTTTCTGGCAGTCCTTTTGTTGTGTCGGTTGTCCATGAAGTCAGTTGTTATACTACCTACATAGTGCTATAGGTCCCAAACTGTGTTATTGCGGCTTGCCCCAATTTGAAACAGGGCTCCGCAATTCTTCAATTGAGTAGGTTACCTGCTTAACACAGGTAGAATATCCCAATGGAATCAATTCTGTATCCTTTCATTAGATAAACATACATAAAAAGTAGAAGTTACGTGCCACTCTGCTAAAGTTAGTGTAGAAGGGAGAAAAATGGCGGATTGGCAACAGATACTTGAACAGTATTTACGTAATTTTTTTACAAGGCTGGTGGGTGAATTCAAATCTTGTTTTGGTCTATAGACTGAGCCAGAAAGTTCAGTACATCAAATATTATTGAACAATATTAATTGAACCCATAATAGACGGTAAGTGAAAAAAAAACCCCTTAAAATCACATAGCTAGTTGCACTCTTATGCCGTATATCTAAATAGGGCTACATGGTATGATAGACTATTATAATTAGAGATCTCTGTATCTATCATTATAGTGAGCTTTGACCGCGAATTGACATGCAGTTCAACCAATTAATGCACTTTCGAAATCATTCTGTCGACAGACAGGTAAGGAATGCATCTTGTCATGGTCTATGGATAGACATTCTTTGTCTTGCACGTTTAATTTATGGGTTAGCTCATCTTCAAAAAGCTTCAATGTTAATATCCGCTCAAACTTGAAAGGGATTTTAGTAACCAGAGAGCGGGAATTAAAAGCTGTTTAACTGATGGTTGGTTTCGCTATCTGCTTTATGTAAAACCTGGTTCGTTTGGCCATAGCGCCTTATGTTAATAGATCCCCCAGGTCCGCGTTAATTATAACAACATATATAGTGTTCCGAGGATATTAATGCCGGCCGGATATAGTTTATCTGATATGCGGAAAGTTTGGCTGAAATAACGAAAGTAGCTTGTATTACAGAAAAGATGAGTTCTCTGATATAGGTCTTTATTAATAAAGTGGAGCGGAAACAATATGTATATATACACTTTTTTATATCTCTTTTTTATTTAATTACTTTTTTTGTGTGGTGTTTTTGTTGCATTATAGTGGTGTATAGCGTTTTCGTTATATTGGGAAATTCTCTTATTGTTGAGAAGTCTATGTGTCAGAGAATGAAAAGGGAAGCTCCAGTATAACCGGTGTGACAGTTTCGTGCTCCCTGGAACACGGGTAAGTGTCCCTGGCCTATCCATCATTTCACGGGTGGTAGTGTTACGTGAAGACCTCGCACGATCAGGATGCTCTGACGTTAACAAAAAAACAAATTTCACTGTTGCTATTCGGGTGATTATAGCACACACCGGCTTCCCAGTAACACGAATTGTTCGACTCATTGATGGATTATAGGACGTTCTGCACATTAATTGTGTCATTAGGGTTGTGACTTCCTGTTTATATGCTGTTCATACGTGTCCTTATTATGTATTATTGCTAGACCGGTGATTTACAGTCATTCATATAAGATTCGTTACCTCTGACACAATGACATTCTTCCTAGTACTTCGTATGTTTTGTCTATGACATGAAGAGAAAATCATTATAGGCCAGGCCCATGTTGCTTTAATAACAGTGCCATCAAAATTCGACAGTATTGTTGGACACATTAACGTGCTTCATGCGAAAGGACACTTGGCTGTAAGTAGATTGTAGACTATTTTATTCTTACCGTAATATTATACTATCACCGTAAAGAGATTTGGTAGGAATTTGATAACAAGTAGTTCCTCTCAAAAAAGGGTGAATTCTTCCAAATTGTAACTTAGGTATAGGGGCCTATTCTGTTTATTGCATACTTAAATAGCCTTGAATATGTTGCCTCTGTAATTGTGGTACACGGATTGTTGCTTAGGATTTATACACGGCCAGAGCATAGTAGCTTGGGGCTAATGGTACAGTTACAAACCCCGAAACAAATTGGCTTCTGTGTTTTCCATATCTGGTGAGAGATCACGAGAGCAACATGAAGTAGTCGCAGTGTCTTCAAAACACATCTGCTGAAAACAATATGCCCGCAATCATGGCACATGCGCTTTTCTCCACTGATTGATTGATTTTCCTTAATGGTTGTATAAAATGTGCATAATATTTTATCAGTTTATAAAGGAAGCCAAATACGCTGACAATAGACTCACATACTTTATCTGACAGTAATTCCATACCCAGTACCATGATCTTTCTTTACGTCTCATTAATTTAACTTGAAGTGAAATGGAGCACGGCGTTTAATCAGATCGGTGAATGTAAGGTTATTGAAGCACGTGTTTTATCAATATTATACAATGTGCGTGCTCGAATACATCCAGATATAGCCAATGGATAACCGTTACTTTTTACAACAAATTCATATTTTTCTCTCTTGGTCGCAGTTTTAGATAGGCTGTCGGTTAAACTAAATAAATAACTTTTTTTGTCTTCACATACACTTATTTGACAGCATATATTAACGATGTCACAGTAAGCTATCAATGTTAATAACATTGCCTTTGGGCTGAGAGAAGGCGACCGTCTTCTCTATCATTCTATGTGTGTATTTTTCACACGTGGTTAAGTCTTAACGTCTGTCTATAGAGGCGTGTTTCTTCGAGTTAAAACAGAAGATGGTACGCTAAAAGCATGTCACAGGTGCTGACTTTAGAGCCGTTCGATCAGTTATGTTACCTGAGCTCTTTTGTCTCAAGTCGTGTCTTCTAGCTAAGGAACCCGTGCCCACCTGCCCGCAATCACACCTGGACAACATCTTTACTAACTTTGCTTTATTCCAGGCTTACTGTTGACAGCTGCTTCACCAACCAGCAAATATTATTTTCGAGCAGAAATTCAGAAATTGGGTAAATATGGCTAGTGTTTGACTCGCCATGAATCCAGAGCTTTAACAGATTTATATGAACAGGTCAACATCAAATCCGTGTTCGATAACAGTATTTGTCACCACTCAAATATAGCTGATGATCGATCGAAAGTTTGCAAAATATTTGCTAAATTCAGCCATTCGGTCTGAAAATATGGGGCTAACACGAACTTAAACACGTGGTAATCGAAACAAGCAAAACATTTCCTGCATATTTATTTATGCAAAATTGTCAAAGTTTGTAGTGTGATATTTATTTTTTAAAAGCACATATAGGTACAACACTACCCAGTGGTAACTTAAACACACAGCACAGCCTGTAATAGTTTTGGGTACACACAGAGTAAATTACCTGATCGTTATCGTGGGTCTTTACTTATACAAGTATACAATAATTTTTCTCTTAAATCGGACTTGTTTCACATGTCACGTTTGAAGTATAGATTAACGGGCCAAAAGGTAGCAGCATGATACTTTGGGGTATTCATGGTATCCAAAAATGTGACACGGGGACAAAACAGAGTCAGTAACAGTCCTCGGGAATGAAGTGCCCCGCCCCAGGGGAGATCCTATGACATAGGGTGGGAACTCAGTCTAGACATTTTGACACCTGAACGCAACTGAACGATTCAGATTTCTTCACAAACGCGCGACCTTAAGGATTATCAGTAGGTTGATCCTAATTAAGAATTATGGGATTATAGGATTAGGGGATTAATTAATAAAATCATTATATGCTAATAAAGGAATATTGGAATGGTATACACTCCATGGAGTATCAACATCCAAACTGTTAAATCACTGTATCTGTCAGACTAAACGTCAAACTGACAATTTTTAATTACTTTGTTTAGATTGATAATGTACTCTGCTGAATTGACCTGTTTTGGTATATATGCAAGTTTATATGACAAAACTGCTGCATTGTCCTTTTTTAAACAGAGAACTGTCTTCGATACATCATCACTTTTTTGTAAACAATGTCTGTAATATTTCCAAAATATTAGGAGAAGTGTAATAAGCTTCCGATAATAGTTTATTATTTATAATAGCCCAACTTTAACACTGCCTTTATCTTTCAGAATTGACTATGTTGTTCGGCATTCATATTATTCGCTATTGAAATATTTTTAATGAACGCAACTGGAAATATATATATCCAAACTGGATAAAACCAACAACTGTTTCTCATTGGTTTTATTTCATTATCGTTTAAAAAAATCAAAATGTTTCTAGATCGAAAGTGTTACATGTTGTATTGTAAGCTTTGACAACATTGTCTATGTAGTAGACAGTAGTGGGATCCTATGCTTTTTCCTGGCGATAAATGCACTGACTTTTAATAGGTGCGATTTCCTTGTCAATATGACAGATTCAATGTGCGGATGTTAACGCGTTTAGTTGTATGTAAAGGACTGACACCTGTAGTATTCTATCATTACACCGTACTGTCGCTGTCAGGTTGCTGTAGGTGTGGGTGTGGGAATCTCTCGCGAACCGTCAAGTCACAATCAATACAGCTCTATTTGAATTCAACGGCAACTGTTTAACAGCCTCTTGTCGTCCTTTAAAGGAAAATCACAACAAATTTGAAGGCATTTGAGTCTCAACAATTGGGTACATACAGCTGACAGAATTATGCATGCCTTCAACGCGATGTTTCTAATATTTCAATTTTAAAAGGTTGAAGCCGCGTAAAATCTAGTATACAATGCTATTATATACCAGAGCATTTAGACGTTTACAGTTATCTTGGTGTTACTTATTTATAGGAGCTCTATTTGCCTGCATACAGTTAATTCCTCAAGTCACATTTTACGAAGATATTTTTCTTCTAGTTTAGTACTTGAAGCGGCAAATGGGACCAATTATGGCTTCATGAAATAGCCCTTAACTCACACCTGCTGATTAGCATGTTTAAGAGAACAACTGGAGTCTGACAGGGTCCTCCCTTACAGATATATTTCCATTTTATCATGGCCATCTAGCCAGGGATTGCATAAATTAAATCAAGGAGCCCGCGGTGGCCCGGGGCTGTTTTACTCTATCTGAATATAGATGAGTCTTCTTTACGTCGAATTAAACCTAAACGTCTCTATCATTTAACAGGTACGCTTTGTGTGATGCAGTTACTTTATACATCTAACAGAAAGGATTTACCAGCCTGTCGTCTCCAATACCTCAGGTATGTTCAAGATATATTCTGCAATCATAAAAAAGAAAATATTTTTTTATGTAACACGTGTTTAGGGAGGGAATATGTCATTATTACAGGCAGAGATATTTTAAAGCCAATCATCAAAAGTTTAGGCAGGATAAATCATGTGTTATTAGAGATAAATAGTCCTCTTTGTTTTAGTACCACGCTGTCCCATGAAGGCTGAAGGTAACATTTGCATCGAGGTGTCAGATTAGGATTACAAGAATGAGTCTGTTATGATTTTACTTTAATCCCATTTTTCTGAAATTAATCCCTGTTGACTGGTTGTGATGGCCAGCATGTGTTTTAAGGGGGTGGAGCAAGTCTCTTTTATACTGTGATAAACCTCTGACTGAGAACCGATCCTACCCCCTGGGTGCTGAATGCCGGGTGGGTCAAACCTTACGGTCTTTATAAACAATCAAACCAGCCCGTGGGTCATTCTTTAACTTTATGCAGACCACGATAATGGTTAGGGTTCAGATATTTTAGCTGGACAAGAGCAACGTATCCGATATTGATATAGGCTAGGAATTAGTTTGCTTTAAGCTGGCAACAGTTTACTGTCAAGTAGAAATTGGCCGTACCCCGATCGGGGTAAAAGATACGTGCCTTAAGAAGTCAGATTAACGAATTGCCTCCAGAGCTAATCTTCCTCAATCACGCACATATAAACACTTTCTCGTTTCTTCTCAGGTGCGGATTGAGCCAGGGAGCCGCGTTAGGCCCTGTTGTTTACCAGTGACGCTGAAAGGATTGTAACGACTTGATGTTGGAATCTATCACCACAACGCCTATGTAGCCACCAGATACAACAATACGCCTCAATTTAGTTCTATGTGAGTGCTGTACATCTGAGACTTTCTTCTTAACAAACTCCCATGCGCCTGGAATTATAAAACCTGTGTTACGCATTGACATTCAAAATGCGTGGAGCATTTTTATTGTGTTTGTCTTATATTCTGACTGTTCGTAAAGTTTACGCACAAGGGGAACTAGTTTACCAAGTGACAGAAGGAAGTGCGACTGGAGTTGTTGGCAATCCAGTGATAGACAGCAACTTACAGTCTACTCTAGGAAGTCTAACCGAATACCATTTCTCTTTTGTCAGCCCAAACAACAGTCAGTCAAAATATTTTACAATAGATCATTCTTCGGGCGAGATTCGAACAAGAGAAGCTCTCGATAGAGAAGTTTTGTGCTATGATGAAAGTTGTCCCGTTAATCTAGACGTGGCTGTCCAGTCTGTGTCGTCCGAGCTAGAACTTGTCAAAATTCTCAGAGTTCGAATCGACGTACTTGACTTAAACGATAATGCCCCATCCTTCCCAGAGGCAGCAGTGACAGTTTTCATCTCTGAATCCGATCCGGTTGAATCTACGGTTGGTCTTTACGCTGCTACGGATCAAGACGTCGCTGGAAACAACTCGGTTATCAGCTATGAACTGGTTCCTCTCTCTGGTGTAGGTATATTTGATATGGAGATAATCAGTAACTTCGATGGTTCTACAGATGTTGGTGTTGTTTTGAAACAAAAGCTTGACAGAGAGACAACGTCGGGCTATAAGCTACTATTATTAGCTAAAGATGGCGGCCAACCCTCACTGACTGGCACCCTGACCATAGATATAGCTGTGACGGACAGTAACGATCATATCCCTGTGTTTACAAAACTTGTTTACAATGTGACTATTTGGGAGAATGTTACAATGGGAACAGAAATATTAAGATTATCAACGAATGATCAGGATATTGGATTAAATGGACAGGTTACCTATCGGTTTAATCCACGATCAGCAGCTAAGATTGGATCTGTCTTTAAAATTGAGGCGAGAACAGGAGCTGTGACTGTAAACGGTCCGGTAGACTTTGAAACATCTCAGGTTTACCAGTTAATTGTGGAGGCTTCTGACAGCGGAGTTCCACCAAAGTCTTCACAATCGACTGTGGTTATCCATGTCCAAGATGTTAACGACAACTCTCCTGAGATCACATTTAATTTGTTAGCTGGCGGTGATCATGCGTATGTCTCAGAATTCGCCAAACCAGGATCGTTTATTGGGCACGTGTCTGCTAATGACCCCGATAAAGATGTTACACAGCAGATATCTTGTACAATGGACAGTATTGAATTTAGCCTCCAGAGAATGTCTAGGAGAGAATACAAGATAATCCTTCTGACGAAACTCAACAGAGAGGCCACAGGTGAATACAATCTTACAGTACGGTGTTCCGATAACGGTGTCCCGGCTCTCCTAGCTTCAAATGACCTTATAGTGGTAGTTAAAGACGAGAACGATAATTCGCCAGTATTTGACCAAACTGAATATAGGAAAACTATACAAGAGAATTTCCAGATAGGAAAAAGTATACTTAGAGTATCTGCATATGACACGGATTTCGGCGAAAATAGCAATATAACATATGAAATCATTGACAGTAATGGCTTACTATTTGTTGACCCATCCACCGGGGTAATTTCACCCAGTGGTGTTTTGGACCGAGAGCAGGGAGAGACTTTACAGTTTGAGATCAAAGCTTCTGATAATGGGGAACCAAAAAGATCGGCAACCGCCAGTGTGACTTTAAAACTGGAAGACATTAACGATGTACCCCCTTTATTTACTCAAGGAGAGTATGTTGTATGGATTGATGAGAATCAAGAACTTCACGAGAATGTAATGACGCTGACTGTAACTGATCCGGATTCGGGATCTGGGGGGAAATACCATTTCTCTGTAATGGAAGCCTCAGCTCCCGGGATCTTCCAGCTGTCTGTAACAGAAGGGTCTATTAGGACCTCAGAAGTGTTCGACAGGGAAGAGATCAGCGAGTACCGTATGGTTATATTAGCTACAGACGAGGGTACACCACCGTTGAGCAGCTCTGTGACTGTGGTAGTAAAGATCCAGGATAAGAATGATAACGATCCTGTAATCACATTCCCATCACCAACCAACAACACCGTGGGCCTAACCTCGTGGCTGACAGACACTTATGTAACACAAGTGAAGGCCTTCGATAGAGATACGGGAGGCAATGGTCGGCTGACTTACTCAATAGAAGATTCAGAGTCGGCTGAATTTATATATGTGGATGGTTCTACCGGCATGTTGAGATTATCACAAACTATAGACGGAAGTTTTACCGGTAGATATGAGGTACCACTCCTAGTTCAGGATAATGGATACCCAGTCAGATCTACTCGCCAGAAACTTTTTCTTCAAATTGACTCTAAAAATGGCACTGCTCTGGCTTCCATACCTGGCACTACATCCCCTAACATGGCTATCGTCATTGCAGTAGTATCTATAACTGTTATTGTCTCCTTGGCCATTTTGCTGCTGATTTGTGTCATCAGAAAGCACGATCGTACCAAGAAATCTCAACCCCCAAAGATGGAAGAACAGAAGATTATGAGGCGCAGAGGGAGCTCTTCAACAGCTTCCAAAACTTCACAACAATCGGATTTATCTACAGTGACATGTTTAGATGAAACTAGGAAGGACATAAGTTTTACAATAAGTGACGATTCACAGGGCTTATCTAGCCACAAGCCACTTACATCCTGTTATATTTTCACCCGAGGATCCTCCCGTTTAGCTAAAGATAATTATAATCAAAAGGTAAGTCTATATTCAATCTACACTTATTTTCATTTATTGATCTAATTCCACCTGTTTTTCTGCACTAGAATAATAATAATAATAATAATAATATCAATAATAATAATTATAATATCTAAAATAAACTTGTCCTGGATGGTAAATTCTTTACATTTCTGTGTCTGTATTATCATAATATTATTTGAATTTTTCTTGGAGCTTTTGTTCTGTCACATTAAAAAATATAAACTGTCAGTTTATGCTGTGGTTAATTATGTTATGTCCTGAAATGGCATGGCATCAATTCACAGGCAAAGTTATAAGACATTGTAACATGAATTAATTATGTTATCTATTAACTGAAATAAGTGTAACTAAGCATAAAACACAGTGAACCCAGAGACTGTATATAATAGTGGGTAAATTAGGAAAGTAAAGCTGGAGGCGCCACACAGGTGCGCGTTTCTTACAGCTTAGGTGTTTACTGATTCCCTTCCCCATCTGAGCTCAGGCATACTGGTCTAGATTCATAGATAATAAATCATAATGATGTTATCTAATGATGAGTTTACTTATCTTTAATGACATTTTTCTCAGGTGCGCAGCGACACTTTCATACAGGTGTGCTCACTGACAGCTAAGTGAAAGATAGCTAACACACATAATTAACGACATATAACAGTTAAAATTTGTTGAACAATCGGCGTAAAAAGAAGATAGATGCAGGTGTCTTATGTAGTGAATAAGGAAAAGGTGTAAAAGTAGGATGCGATGGCACAAAGAAAAACGATGTGTCTAAATATTTTACGTTTATTTATACATATAAAGATGCTATAATTGTTTTGTAATTTGCGAATAAGCCTATACATACAATCAATAGTGAAACACTTCAGCTATATAATGGTATAGTAACAGCAGATGCATTTCTCACAAACTATCTCAGTGGTGTTACACGCCTTCCATATTGTACGGATTTACAAACGAGCTGTTTCACCACAATTTCAAAAGACCACAAGTCCCACAGGGAAGGGAAAGGCTTAGGTTCCATGGTAGGCCCTGTTTGAGCAACCACTTTAACCTATAGAAAGAGGTCTTAAATATGACTTTCCCTGAAATTTCGTCGGTGCCAAGCGTAGAATCGATTGGGAGCCAGCCTTTCTTTTAACACGATGTCTAATCTATTCACAGGTCCGTGTCAACGGTGATGTTGACTTCTAACAGGAAACCGGGGTGAAATATTTACACCACTAGAGTTGATCCAGATATCTGTGTGTTTAAACAATCACAATATCCAAATTACAATTGTGCATTTAGTTAATAACAACATTTGTTCGGAATACTTGTTAAGTTAACATTAGCCCACTTTATTTAAAAAGAGTGTAGCATATTTAACCGGAGACACTGACTCCTGGGAACAGACGACAGGTTAAGAGCAATCACAAGAAAGCAGAGATAAATGAAGGTTTCCCATTTCCATTTATCATAGGGCATCAAAGTCATCTTTTTAAAATTAATTCAAACAAGATTTTAATATCACGGTTCTAAGCTTCTCCTTCCAGAATAAAAATGGAACATTCTCGTCTCTATGAGCCACGATACGTTCTTTTTCACCATATACGGGTTCTTATTTATATACTATTGTGTTCATACATTTCGATAATATATTCATGCAAGGCGTTTTATGTTCTTTTCGGTTTTAGATCTCTCATCCAGTACATATGAGTCAAAAGTACGATGGGCTGGAAAATGGGGTGTCTGGACTTGTAGAAAACGACGCAAGATACGTACAAATATCTCACCAGGTAAATGAGTCAATCGATCAGTAAATCAATAAATCAGTCTGTCATTGGATCGATATCAATAAATAATTTATTCAGCCAATTAATCTATAGCAGTCATTTAACACGTTGTTTATTAAGTATGAGTTAATCGTAGTAAAAATGTTGATAGTGTGTGTTTGTCTTCATCATTATCACCTATTTTTAGTTTCTTAAGAATAGTACTAAGATGTTAAAAATATCTGAGGGAAATCAGTTTAAATAAGGAGGCATTGACATGCGACATTCTAATGTGACATTCGAAAAAGATCTACCTCTGTTGACCTCAAAGCTGTTTTTAGACATTCTTTGGTGACAGGTAATCAACACGCACTTATCTCTTGTTTCTTTTATTGTGTGCAGAACAACAACCTGATTAACGGAGGTAAGGAGAGCGATTATTCGAGTGAGGGGCTGACAAGCAGTGATAGCGGGCGAGGAGCCAGTGACGAGGACCTCGCCGACAATGGGCCAAGCTCACATTTCACAGGTACTTCCCATCAAACATAAGATTCAAATGCAATCTTCAACGTATAGATATATGGACACGTATGGGTTCTGTGAGGTTGCTAAAACCCATACGTAGCTCTTACAGAGGTTCTCGCAAACCGACGTATTGGTGTTGTTCACACAGCAGTTCTTTTTAACCATTATTAAGTAATAGTTTCCACATTGCTGATAAGAACAGTTATTTGGCTTGAAATGTGGAACATTATCGAAACAATCGGTTCCATTCAGCTTTTTAACGTCGTTTATCGTTAAATATACAAAAATGCATAGGCCTACAGGCCCAGTAAAATTCTAAGATTTGTTCATCGAGTCATAGCATCAATAATGTTGATTATAGTTTGTGCATGCTATATAAAGTTATTTGCCCTGTTTTAGGTGGTGATTGTTTTGTGAAATTTGTGCCAGTTGAAGAGAAAAGTGAAAACAGACCTATTAACAATGGTCCGAGATTGTCAAGTTTCCGCCAATCACCGTCACGTGTACGTCAATCTTTGACTAATGAAGCCAAGGAGGAAGTTCACTATAACGACATGACGGCCATCAGGAAGAGTCAAAACAAGAGAAGGAAGCCTGACAAGAGCGCAGGGCCTGGGTCATTCCCGGTACCCTTGTGTCGGCCTGTGTCCCTCCACATTGAGACAGACTCTAGGGACAACGATGACCCGTACAATAATATATGTGAAGAGGGTCGAGTGAACTCCGAGACATCATTGTCGCCATATTATGTTACATCATTCGGGAAGAAGCCAACATTATCCACATTTGGAAAACATTGGTCCAAAACAGACTCTAAAAGTTATTCGATAGAAATGGAAGATTTAGGTAAGTGACATAAGGGAATAGATCAACACCGATTTATACACTGACTACATTTTTTGTTATCATACAATGGATATATTTAGCTTTGTGCTAGGTTAATATTTTATTTCGTAAATGAAACTAAACCAAGGCGAATGATAGTTTTGTAATGACCTGTGCTTAAATTTAACTTCTTAATGTTTATCTTATTGTGATTCTGTTGTATTTAAATCTATTTGTCATTTTGTTTTCAGATACGTCAACAAACATATAGCAAAGGATATATTACAGAAAGAGATGATATCCATGGATAGGCCTAGTTCCTCTCCACTATAAAGCATTATTTCCCCCAGTAGAATGTTCAAATGACTGTTCTGCAGTTTTATGGCTGGCTATTCTTCCTGGATACTGATATTCCGAGAAGAAAAAGTTCACACTAAAATGTTGAATGTCCATGTCCATAATGCTGACCTGGCGTCTCCTTAAAAAATAGGCAGTCCTCCTCCGGCATTCCAGAACGACAAACACCAGGGAAGAAACCACAACGCATTAATGAGAAGTCTCTATAGAATATCTCGTATGATTATATGTACTGCGAGTAGCTGTGCTAGGAGATGAATAGTAAAATATAGAAACCATCATTATTGTGAACACAACACACTACAAGTTTAGGGAAGGAACGTTATTTTGTTGTCTTTTTACATGGCGTCAAACCGGAAGGAATGTCTTGAAGAAATATCCATATACAAAGACTCCGTCGTTATTGTGTGCCCCGTCAGCCAGAGGCACGGGGGCGATGCCTCGTTGCATTACTCGAGAAGAGAACTGTGATAAATGAACAATAACGAACTGAGTGAGGAACATAGGCCTACTTTACTTATGTATATAATACAAACTGATCATCGGTGTAGTGCTACCAAGAGATTATAAAAAGTTGTGAGAGAAACATATTTAAATGTTATGGTACGTTCCTAAAACGCAAATTATGTCGTTATAGCACAGAATAAAATTGGAACTCAACAACTGTTAATTTATTTTGTCTAAATTTTTGTAGTTATCTGGCTGACATCAGATGTCTTTATATGTAGGTTATATAATCAGGGGGGGGGGGGGGGGGCCACCTGACAATAATCT
>JARFOD010110004.1:0-15550 GCA_031763545.1 Mopalia muscosa
AGATTCTTCCTGGACCAATTTGTTCATCAGAGATCCCAGTGTTGCAGAATGTCAATGTTCTTTTTAAGCCTTCGGGCTTCTGACCGAGTTGATGAAATAACTGTTATCAATGTTCACCTTACTTTACGTCTACTTGGGCCTACAATTTGTCGACTATTTTTATAACCATCAGCACATATTGCTAGATCGATAACTAAAGAGCTTACAGGTATAACTAACATTCAAAGCAGAATAGAATATAAGTAAGTTTGATAGTAATTCGACATCCTTGCCCCTTAAAAAGCCAAGTAGATAAATACTACACACAACCGTTATATGGAAACGAACAATATGTTTGTTTACCTTTATTTTGAATGATTTTCATGTTTATTGTCCTGTCCTGTATTTTGGTTCTACACGATAAGCCCCAGTTGTACCTTGCGATATTGTTATAACTGCCATTAACTGGTATAATAATAAGCAATATATATGTCGATGCCGAACGTAAGGGTGACAGCCAACAACTGTTGCTGTTCGGCAAAGGGATGATTTTTCCAATCTGTCCGTACCCATTTGAAACGAGGACTGTATCATCATGTCATGTCTGATCTTTGAAACTGGAAGTGTTATTTAAAGATGATTTATGAACATGCCACTGGGTTTTGTATAACCACAAGGGGGCTTAAACAGGATTGAACGTAATAGTACAGGGATCCAAAATGCCCCCACGAGACCCCCGTGATCCGCCATGCATAAAGGATGTGGAGCAATGAGATTGGGATGAAGTCGCGGGCAATCTATCACACGGGTAAGGATGGGCTAATCCCTCAAATAACTATTGATTAAATAACACTGATTATTGATACATAAGAAATATTTGCCGAAACAACTAGAATTCAACATGTTGCATTTATAGCTCTGTTTTAGAATACCTGAGAGAGAAATAACGTCACTCTAAAACTTTAAATTTCCATTTAATGTCGTATTGTGTTTCATTTATTGTCCAATTTAATACGTTATCTATACCTGCCATAGAAAACCCTAGATACTGAAAGAAGTATTGTACATAATTGACCGAAAGAAGTATTGTACATAATTCACCGAAAGAAGTAAGGTACATAATTCACCAAAAGAGACAAGCAGTATTCGATTCCAGACTATACACCATTCAATGGACGTAGGACAGCGACCGCTTTAGTCAAATTTCTAGTGCTCTTATCAATAAAATTAAAAACAAATAAAAAATCATACGTTTCAACTTAACCACGTCTGCTCCATTTCGTTGATTATTTTTTTCACGTGTTTTTGCATACACAAACGGTTTTTTTATTTGTCAACTTGAGAAAAGTATAAAGGATTGTTTCCTTAGCAGAAATCCCTGGAGTAACACTTTTAGAAGCTGCTGCTATCTTATCGTGATAGAGGTGGTCTGTGGTGTTCATAGTGTCTACCTGATGATCGGTTTAAAACAGAGCGATGTCATGCCATCCAATTTCATAAAGTGTATTCAAAGGATGATGGGAAACACCTATTGATAGACATGAGGCATAGTCAATCGATAATCTAATTAAAATAAGATATCACAAATGCTCCCTGTGTTTTGTTCGTCGCTATATTGAGATCTAACACAATCACCCCACCTTTAATGTTGATTGGTTTGTTAAACTGACCAATCACAGAGTTGCTTTTCAATTTTGGTTTGTAAAAGCCGAAGATTTCCGTCTACGAATTAAGTCTCCTGACTGCATATTTTTACATGACCAACGGAGCTAGACATGCATGCACAATCAACAAACACAATTCAAATAATAAAGTTTGAGTAGAATTGCATTTTCTTTTATTTACATGCGACTTACAACATCAGCACAAAAGAAAATCGGACAACTTCTGCTTGTTTTGGCTGAATTTGCTGTATATATGGCCCAGTGTTATCTGTGTTATTATTGGGCAACTGAAATTGTGACCTTTCGTGAAATCCAGTAAGCTTGACATTTGAACAGTATAAATAGAGGGATTGCGTTAGATCTCAATATAGCGACAACAAAACACGGGGAGCGTTTTTGACATCTGATTTTAATTAGAATGAGTCCATCGGCATTTCCTTGACAGCAAAAGTCTCAAAATAAGAGCAGCGATAACGGCGAGTTTACTTCATGCTTCCCATTTCATGTTGTAGTACATCGCCGCATATCAGTGAAATATTAAAGCATCACGTTACACTCCAATCAATCAGCGAAATAAAATTTGTTTTTTTAAAAAGACCATGACCCTGCTTCAGTATAACAATCCACATATATTCAAGATCTTCATTTCTTTGATAAAATAGCTCCACTTTTCAATGAAATCTTAAGTAAAATGTGTTAAATAATAAATTTCTTCCAATAGAAAGTTTGCATCATACCGCGAAATTTAGACCTAAGAAAGGGATTGCATCTATACATTAACCAAATATTAGTATTGACTTATCCGGTTTGTCAGTCACATTGACGATCTGAACATTTCGGAAGAAACAAAAAAGTAAGATGTTCCGTGGATGATTTCCACAAGACTTACATTCACCGAACTTTTATCAGCCCAGTTAGATCTGGACGTGTTCCGAGAGATAATTTCCATAAAACTTCCATTCACAACCCTTTTATCAGCCCAGTTAGATCTGGACGTGTTCCGAGAGATAATTACCATAAGACTTCCATTCACCGACCTTTTATCAGCACAGTTAATTCTGGACGTGTTCTGAGAGATGATTTCCATAAGACTTCCATTTACAACTCTTTCATCAGCACATTTAGATCTGGACGTGTTCCGAGAGATGATTTCCATGAGACTTCCATTCACCGACCTTTTATCAGCACAGTTAGATCTGGACGTGTTCCGAGAGATGGTTTCCATAAAACTTCCATTCACCGATCTTTTATCGGCACAGTTAGATCTGGACGTGTTCCGAGAGATGATTTCCATAAGACTTCCATTCACCGATCTTTTATTAGCACAGTTAGATCTGAACGTGTTCCGAGAGATGATTTCCATGAGTCTTCCATTCACCGACCTTTCATCAGCACATTTAGATCTGGACGTGTTCCGAGAGATGATTTCCATAAGACTCCCATTCAACGGCTTTCATCAGCACAGTTAGGTCTGGACATGTCCCGAGAGATGATTTCCATAAGACTTTCATTCAACGGCTTTCATCAGCGCAGTTAGGTCTGGACATGTTCCGAGAGATGATTTCCATAAGACTTCCATTCACCGACATTTTATCAGCACAGTTAGGGCTGGACGTGTTCCTTCAATTGAAGACGAAACTTATATCAGAAAAAAAGATACAAAAATCCGAAATCATCATTGTTTCAAATTGCTTCGTTATAAGAGAACAAAACCCTCTGGAAATATTTCGGTTGTTGGGTCCAATGTCATAATGTGTTTAAACATTCATAATTCAATCAATTCAGTTTAGGAATAATTGAAAAAATTTACATTCATTAAGTTGAAACTAAGACTGTCACGTGTAACTGATAATGTGCGTTTACATCGTGTGTAGTCCCAATACCTATATATGTTTGTCACCTATATCAAAAGAGAAAAACATGTTGTCAACATCTTATATAATCATTAGTTACTGATCAAAGCCAACGAAGGAAACGTTAAATGATGAGATTGAATAGATCAAAGACAGCGCCTAGTAAAATTTATCTGACAATCACTGCTTTCCATGTACTCATTTCATGTTTCGAAGTAAATAAATTGATCGGCGTAGTATATAATACGGCATGACCAGCTGAGCGGATACAGTTGTGCGAAAACGACCCCTGGCGACAGACAAAGCCTAACAGACGAACCAAAAGCCCCAACAACCTGAACTGTTGGAGTGCTTTTAAACTACACTACATCACCTTATTAGGAGACTTTTAAGCCACATCGACTTAATCTTACAGATGTTTGAGTGTCTTCAAACAAATTTAAACATATTCAGGTGTGGCTGAATTCTTTAGAGCTCTGGCTCTGCTAGCCCGGGTCCTGTGGTTCGAATCCCGGTGATGGAAAGGACAATTTTATTTCGCTAGATTTTAAACATACATTTTCAGTCTATACAAAACCCGCCTACATCCTCTTCATTGCGAAAATGAGTATAGCTACTAAACGTCTTGCATATTTAATTTAGTTCTACGAAAGACATTTCCTACCATGGAAAATAGTCCCAACCAAAGAAAAGCGGAAAGTATCCGATGTTCGTAAGCTGTTTGTAATAATGCTTAAACTACACATGTCAATCATGTTGTTTTATATACCGAGAATTAGTTTGATGTAGCCCAACTTTCAATCCTCTGTCAACCAAACGCTTAAGCCGACTCGATTCTATTGTCACACAGAAGATAAAAAGTAAAGACCAATCAAACACTACTTTAGTTGGTGGGGATGTTTGGCATCGGTTGATCAACGACGACCGGGGAATAGATAACGTTGGAATAGGAGTTCGGTTCATTGTTTGGCATTCAGTCAATATAGAAGGAGTCCGGCAAATGGACTAGAATAATTTTACTTCGGGATTGCCCCAATAATATCAATGTAACGGAATAAGAGGGTCATTCGAGTAGGTGTTGCTAGAAGAAATTAGAGATAAAACAGAATAATACCATAATTTGGTAAATGAATCCTCTCTCAAACCAATAAACAAGCCATATAATTGTCACCAATCTGTCCGTTCATCGACGTTATTAACATTATACAGGAATACTGCATCTTGTGATGCATTGACTAGTCCGGAGCTTTCTCTTCTTTCGAACTGGTCCGATCGCAAGTAACTTCCGGTTAGCGTGATTCTCTTAGTTATTTTCAAGAGTTGTGACAAAAGAAAAGACATTCTCACCTTTTATCAGCGTTTTTTATGGTTCGATAAAATAAAATACATTAGCCATTTTGTGTATTAGATGATCTCACAGGTCTGCTCTTTGCTTCCGATACTGTCATTATAGAGCCAGTCTGACAGGGAGACCAGTACGATTCAACGTTAAGATTACCTAAATTTTTAATACCTAAATCCGGCGGGATTTTGAATTAAATCGATACAGTATAGCAATACTCCATTTGAACAATCAAAGAAAATATGTTCAGGTATTGAATTGAATCCCCAATTGACGGACCCATGTGGATGTTCAACTTTCTATTCAATTGTACAACACATGCATTGTTAACAAGCAACGCCTACCAGGATTTTTGGAATAGTAATTATTATCGGTCTCTCATGGAAGTGACAAAATCCACAAACGAACTTGACATGCTGTGACAGAAGAAGCGTCAGGTTTTCAGCGTATCATTTAGTTGTAATAGAGCCTGTAAGTCACGTGAATTGGTCTCGATATTTCCCCTTATTCACACCATTTCCGGGTACCTCTATATCCTTTCTTGTTCCATCATGAAGGGAAAGCTGAAAAGAGGCTAATTATCTCTCCCAGTGCTACAGTTGGATTCAACAGTAACACAAAATACGGTTTTGAAAGATCGGTTTTTTAAACATAGTAAAAAGTTTGAATTCGATGCCCGGAAGAAAAGAAGAAGAGATCGAGACAGCTTAACGGTGTATATTCTATTAGCCGTAATGCTTTTCCATGTGAAACAACAGTGAATAAAGCAACGTATGCTTTACTACAAAATGTCTTACAGGCAGAAATGTACACTAAACTATAAATTTATCGATTCATCAAGTTAGCAACCAATCAGTCAAAATAGCCATCAATCTGTCCAAACAGTAAACGAGTAAGAGAAGAAGCGCTTGGTTTAAGCTTGTCTCGCAAAAATGACTTTGGTATATCGAACTAGAATAAACCTTAGGCATATTTATTGAAATCCCAATAATTTAGAATTCATGGAAATTAAAACAGATTCTCCCACACCAAGGGATAAAAACGGAATGTTCAATATCACCAACGGATAACGTGTTTGTGTGCAGTGGGTTATTTTCTTACTCAAACAGCAACAACGGTTGTATTTTGTAATTGGTGCATCTATAAGACACTATGTAAAAGATGGAGTGTCAACGACACCATGACTGAAGACAAACAGACAAGTGTAGGTAAATCCGGTTCCTAGTTTCTGACGCCCAAGATATGTTGGCTCAAAACTAACGTTTCATATACGATTTCATCCCCGTTGCTAAAAGTACAACAGTAGAAGCAAATTAATCTGAATTGTTCCCGTGTGAGTTGTACTGAACATTTCAAATAACTGTGACTGTTTGGATATAATTGGGAGAAGTGAGAGTAAACCAATTTCACTCGTTCCCGGGTTATGAACAGGCCCAAGGCAGACATCATTGTGAGAAGAAATCCATGACACCGGTTCCAGTGTTATGAACATGCTGCGATCAGGACAGAGCGACATCAATGATCACAGAATCGGCTTCCCAAGCAATTAAAAGTTGCCTCACCTTACATCTATTCTTTAGTGCCAGTTTTGCAAAGCAACTTCAGCCAACGAAGAACCCATAACTGACGGGGTTGCACGCTTTCCTTATTGGTCGTCATGGTAAGCCAAGGTCAACCTGTGAAACGGTTCCCAGAAAAACGGCCAATGTTTTAACACTAACTTCAGTGTTCATTTACAATCTGTAGAGAAAATGTTTACATACTAATGGAATAATATTTAGCGGTTGACAAAAGAGGAAAAATAAAAAAAAAATCATTTGTTGATTTGAGATAAAATGTCTTTCTTCTTTTCTTCGCAAACAATATAACGACAATGATCCGCGTATTCAGAGGTTATGGACAAATTCCCAGACCTCTATGTTCCTTTCTGTCTGATTGAATTACGTTATAGAATATAACAGCGTTTCCAGCAGCTCCTTGAAATTACAAAACCATTACTCGAGAAGTGTCCAATTAATCACACTGATGTGACCATAAAATGCTTTTTTAGCCCGAATAAATCTTATATCCTCTAATCTCATTAAGTATAGTTTACGACAATACACCATTATGTGTCCAGAGACAAGGGTTATTTACGACAATGAACTTTTTGTTGTGCGGCTGAACATCCACTGGCTGTAGTTGTATTGACATAACTCTACGTTATTTGAGTTTTAATTCTGATTTGTTACCAGGCGAATTTGTTACCACCGACTTCGTGCTTCTCCACTGTTTACGACATCACGGCTAGTGTAGGATACAAACCAAATAAATGTAAGGAGTAATGATTTCAGGATCTTACGGTTCATCCCGGAGTTTGTTATAACATACTTTTGATTGGACCTATAGAATTCTAATGACTACTTCTTGTTTGCCACCCACCTCCAGCATAAGATGGGAAAACTGCATTTTCGGTCTTAAGGCGTGATTATTACGGACATATGTTCTGCTAGACACCGAAAGTTGGCATAAGAAACAGGCTAATAATACAAATGTTTTGGATCACTTAATTTGTTTCCCTACTTTATTTGAAATATGTCTGTATCGCAGACCACTTCACATCCCTCGGTATAGCAGAAACATACAATGATATCAACCGATTAGAATAATTGAGTCTTTTTAGTAGGTTTAATTTGGACTGTAATCAAAAATGACGCTGCTCTGACAGAGACTGTTAACATTTATTGACAGATATTTCTTCAGAAACCAATGATTTTGTGAGTAATTTTATCGATATCAGTGGAAATTTCATTTAAGAAACAAACGTACCAAATGCTTGGCAAGCTGTCGAGGGAAACAGATTTGGCCAGCTGCTGATAAAAATGTTCTACTTCCAAAGTTGATCCTGTAATTATCAATGTTTAAATAACCCGATTGGTGCAATGATACTGTATGGATACATAGGATGGCACTAATTCAAAGATGTGTTGTTACCCTTCACAGTTAAACTCAATATAACGGTAAAAATAAATATGTGAAAATAGCCTAGCTTGACAATATCATGGATAGTCTGTATTCACCCATTCAAATTGATACAGCACAAATCCGTTTTTGTATCTGCCGTACACGGAAATCTGATTAAATTGTATGGGGGGAAAAACTGTGAGCCAATTTTATTGAAAATTCTATGTCGTCTGTACAACAATTTACCTGGAAAGTAAGTAAGGTAAGCTCCCAGTTTTCTTGGGAAGTATATCAAAACAACAAAAAATGAGTACAAGCACAATATGTTGATGTTTGGTTTAGCTGGAAAGTTGTTGCACGACATTTTGTCATTAAACAGAGTGTGTAATTGTTAACCACGGGCTTCCGGCAAAGGGAAAGAAAACATGGGACGGAAATGATATCGGAAAGTAACATAACCAGATCCGGCGGAATTCCTGTCAGTGTGACTTGTTGTTATCCTTGTGTGGACGTATAATAAAACCCCAACACACCATGGTCATTTCTTGACAGTCTGAATATCAGGGATGCTGACCGAGTTAATGTTATAACTTACGTCAGTGTTCCTGCTGCTTGAGTTCTACTCGAGTCTCCGAATTACCCCGCCTACTAGTGGTTAGCGTGTTTGCTTACTTATCCTACCTCGATATACCGTCCACGGGTTCCATTCCGCTTGTCGTACACGATGTGGCTCCTGCATTCGCATGGGTGCTTTTATGAGATTTCCTCCGGGTTTTCCACCATATGTTAGCAAGGAAAGGTGAGAAGTGGCAAATTTATCGTCATTTAAATGAAATACTTTTGAGTGCGACGTTAAACCCTAATAAAAACCAACAAGCAGCCAAAGGCCATGTTAATACCTAGGTTACTACATGTTACGGAATAGATGTGAATACAAATCTAATATAGACTTGTATTATGCAGTAAATGAAAATATATGACGTCCAGCCTTACGAAACGTTTAGAAATAAGGCCTGCACCTCGTTCTCAAATCGGGAAGACAGTTTAAATCGATCAAAAATGAGTAGGTTATACTGCTGAGAAATAAGTGATTTTGACCTGAAATAGACGTCAAGTGGTCGTTTTATGGGTCGATCTTACCCAGTGTTTAAGAATGAAGGTACGGCCAAATACGTTTTATATATTGGAAAATAAAGTGCGGATCGTGGTAGCGTCCATTTATTTTCTAAAGGTTAGGAAGACTCAAGTAGCGTAACTAGTTAAGGTTAGGTTGTCAAGTTAACGAAATAGCGGAAGCTTGAAATGTTGATTCAAAGCGACAACCCTCTATTCCAGAAACTGTTTCTAGTGATATCAAGCTGATCGAATAGAACGTTAAGATTTTGAGATAAAAAGATAACTCTTCATTGTGAGTTTGGGTGATGTATCTTTGTTTTCAAGAAAAAAAAAATCGGAGAAGATTCACCCTATTAAGTATCATCAGAAGTCTATACAGGAGAAGTATGAAACCAGGCGCAATGGTATTGTAACGAGACCAGCGCTGATTGATGAAAAGGTGCCCCCCTAGTGAGACATAGCGAAACCTTGAAGGACATGAATTGGATGCTGAATCATCGGTAAATCATGCTAACGGTACTTCTACCGCTTTTTAAACGTTATATTTTACCCATAAGGCGTCAGTACATTCGGACATTCAAACTGCGCGAAACGAAAGAAATCACCCATTTCTTGCGCAATGAGTCATATGACACTATGAAAGTCCACTGAAAGTCAATGCCGTTGAGAAAGAGTAATAGCTGGTTTCAAACTTCTGCCTGATATATGCTACAACCTATACCAACGTCCCTTGGCCACGGTCAGCGTCGTACAGTCTGAATGGTCATAGCCATGTCACAGGTCTCGCATTGACTGCACAGAAAATAAATTGTATATATTTTATATCTCGGTACTTGATAGGAAACCATTAAACCAAGTAAAAAAAAGAGAATAAAAGAGAGAAAGTTTACCTTTTTGCATCTTCTCCAGCCAAGAGTTTTATTTCGAGCTACTCTGCTGCATTTCAACCCTTAGCAGATTAATCACATATAAATAAAATTACAGCTACGCCCCCTGGTGGATACAATGACCAAGTTTCGAGCTAAAACCCTGATAACATATGTTGAATGTTATACACTAGGTTTGACAATTTGTTTAACTTTCTAAAGCACTATTGGCGTAAATATGGAGAGTTGGCCTCTGTAAGGGTAGATACATATGCCGCTATCATCGATTTGGTTGAATACCCATTACGTATTTTTTTCGACTAAACTTCCCACTTTCATTATTGAGTATTGCTGTCATTTTCTTACACACATACCACACATACGATTGGTTCCGTAGAAGTTCCCACGCACCCAATCCATCGCTTGGAAGCCGAGTCCGATAATGTGCGAATTATCCCCAAGGGTTGTAATGCAGAGTAGCTTGGAATAAAACTCTTGGCTAGGGAAGATGACCTTTTTGTGATACCGTTTGCAAATTACCAGAACTTGATATTATTGTGAATGGTCAATCCCCATATTTAATGAATAACACACCCACCACAAAAGAAAATAAGGTTTTTTAAATACCAACAAGAAAAGTAGCTACTCAGTGTCACTGGAATGTTCTTTCAGTTAAGAACCGGTTTCTAATGCTTACCGATGTTGTAAGAATAAAAGTCTTTGTTTGATAGGGTTTCAGGCCACAGAAAATATTTCTTTGACAGGTTAATGGAAGTGGATTCTACGGGTCGCTTAGAAACCGAAGATTGAATAAAATATTAAGGTTTGACGTGGAAATATTCAATATTTCGAATTTTTGAGACGGATTTATTTCAAATTCCAAAGATTTAGAAATAAATACATCTCTACAATAACAATATTTATCATATACCTATAAGCCTCTCCACACAGATACAGAGGCTTCGTATATTTATCCGTATAAGATGACTGACATACGTATGGTCTGAAGCAGGACTGCTTTCAATGTTAACATTCTATATGACAGCGCCCCCAAACATGACAGAGGAAACTCCTCGACTTTGTGTAGCATACAGAGCTCAACACTTTGTTACCGGACAATTTGTACCATTTATGTTTTTTTTTTAAATTAAAACCAATATACATAAATATACTTATACTCGAAATAAAGTCGCTGGTTGGTGTTTGGAATTGAACTATGTTTTCTAGCATGTTTTCTGGGATGTGTAATTTTCTAGAACAAATTCACGTGCTGTGCCAGCTCGGTCGTTGGGGTTTCCCTCTGCGCAGTAATATGATTCAAAGTAAACACACTTGACTTCTTTTTTAAATTTTATTTTCAAACAATCGTGGTGTGTTTTTGAATAGTTAAATCATATAATCATGCTAGAATTTCGATGGAATATAGGCTTCAGTTAAAAAAAAATTAAAAAAATCACTGTTTTAAAATTGTGAATGAAGGAAGTCCTTTGGCACAAGTTACATTAAAATCTCTATTAGATCCGACTCAAGCACACAAACGAAAGCCAAGCTCCGGCCATATGTTAATGACAGAGTGTCCATAGTGAGATATATACCAACGCATGTGCAACCTTATAAACTTGATAAAATGATTACTCAGGTAAAAAAAATCAAAAAACAAATTCAAAGTAAAATGGCAGGCCATGGAGTGGTCCATATTTAAGCATTAGAGATACTCGAACCCCACCCTCCCCTACATAGTGTTTTTACATTTAGCCGTTTTACTGCTAAAGTACTGTGAATTTTGCTGGACATGTATTATATATTCGGAATCGTCTTTTTCTATCGAACAATAATAGTGTAATTATTTAATAATAAAAATAGCAAAATCAAACTTTGACAGGAAAGTTTTGCTACCTCTTTTTCAACTTGCTATATCTTTTACACCATTTACGTCAACTGTTCAATTTTACATCTACATTTAATGCATTATATGAATAAAAAATGGGCGGTTGGAGGGAGCTTCATGTTGCCCCGGTGCTCTCAGAGCTAAAGGAGAGCAAGAAGCCAATTTGTTTGTGGTGTCTGTATTGCGTCCTGTATTTGTCTTTGTTTGTTTCCAGTGGTGACGAAGTTGGTTTTCTTCGCCCATTGGGTTGGCACCTAGTCAGTCATATAAGTGTAATAATATGGAGTACGATGTTAAACCCCAATCAAACAAACAAACAAACGAAAAAATGGCCATTTCTTGCAATATCATGTTAAAAGCCTAAAATAAAATAAAAAATGAGAAATTTCAACGTGTTATAATTATTTCAAAAAACGAAAAAAGATATTAAAAATGACAGGTTTTTAGTTTTATATGTTGAGATACCTAACATTCTCAATATACAGTACACAGAAACTGTTGCTGCACAGCGGACAGACTGTTAATCCTCTCCAAGTAGCTACCCGCATTTAATCGATTGTTGAAACACCGCTGTTGTAAATAATGTAGTCAAGTTTTATCATCAAAGTAAACGGTGTTCTCATTCTCAATCTAGGAATAATTGTTCTTAGATTATACGAAGGAATAAAAAAGAAATTCATTAATAAACTTCAAACTGTGAATAAATACTCAGAACTCAATAGCCAATCTAGGAATAATTGTTGTAAGATTATACTAAAAAATAAAAAAGAAATTCATTAATAAACCTCAAACTGTGAATAAATGCTCAGAATTCAATAGCCAATCTAGGAATAATTGTTCTAAGATTATATTTCGGAATGAAAAAGAAATTGAAACTGTCAAGTGTAACAAACAGTTTGTTACTGAGATCTAGTGACATACATATTCTCTAAAGTGGATACTCATCTATAGCTGATCACTGCTAGTGAATCCAACTAGTTCGCTTTTAAGAAAAAAATCTATACGAGACTCTCTAATGAGACGGTGAAAATTTTCTAAAGCCGCCAATTTTATTTTGTGTTGGATTCCGAGGAAAACGTTTAATGATGAAAATAACTAGATCAAAGGCATCCTCCAGACAAATTGATCTGTAAATCGTTGCTAGCCATGTGTTAATATTCCGTTGTGAATAGGGTTTATGACAGTACGGTTATCGTTATTTGAATATGACCGCTGACGTCAGATTGACAAGAACAGAGGTACAAAAGCTCTTAGAGCTTGAAGCTGTTGATGGGCACACCATATCTGTTTCTATACATAACACATTGAGAATTTATCCCACAGTATACCTGTTTTGTCGACATTATAGAGAGGGTTTACCAAACCAACATATTTCTAATCAACCATGAGGACTCATTAGACGAATAGATATAGTACATGGTTTGGGAGAGACAATCGCCAGCACCATTCGAGTGGGTCCAGTGCCGCGCCATTCGCCAGAGCACCGACCGAAGGACATTCAACAAAACAAATGAGCTTGATATTTCTCGCCGAAAATTTATCACAAAACAAATGAGCTTGATATTTCTCGCCGAAAATTTATCACCGGCAACTGGCTCCACAAATGTGACCAACCCAACATGGTGAATTGTGAGCGTAGTAATTCCTAAACCGATTTCAGGCGCAGTAACTTTATATGACAAATAAAATTGAAGACCACAAAAGCTGCATCGTAGAGTGTAGACAGCAGTTGCTGTGGAAGTCTTAACCTATTCTATTTAACATTACATGTATTATAACTGAATAGAAAAACCATGTTTAGGCAGAGGTGCAAACATGATGACTAATGAATTCGAGATACCCAGACAAAAAATTCCGTTCACATTAGAGGGTAGAAATATTTATTTGCCGTGTTATTGAAAAAGTGCACAAATAGCTAATTTTTACTATGTACAGACAATACTTAATTTATATAATGTACTTAAGCCAATAGCCTATAATGCAGATAAGCCAAACTCATTTATCGGTCAAATTGAAATCGAACATCTTTTGAGGTAATATTTTTTTGTAATTTATCTGAATATTAACTTCCCCTGGACCAGATATCACACATGGCCATATACTGGCTCTTGTAAACATATTTAGAGCAATATTTTCCAATCCGTCCCATCTCTACTCAATTGTATAGCGATGTAGGCCTACATATAGCAAATAATTTACCCACACCCGATATCATTTTTATTAAAACGATATCACACTGTTTACGACGACATTGCTATACCGCAAGGTGAATTAAATTTGCAGGCGAGCTGTCAATACAAGCTTGTAGGGTGATGTATACTTTATTGCCTGGAGTTTTCTCAAAATCCCAGTTAGCGTGTTGTAGCTGAGATTCGTCAGAAAAGACCACATCCTCAACATCTCAACGTATTTATGCAAATACACATTATTAAATACATTTAATAAATTTATCCCTATGTTGTTGACTAGTTCACATCAAATATAGGTAACCCATTCAGCCACTCAGAAGAATCATTACCTTTTTCTGCCGTGTTGCATATTATCGGTTTAAAATTATCCACTACAATGTGTACTTAATGAAAAGATTGTTAATATATTGAATGAATCAAATGTCATTTATTAAAACACATCTTTTGATGAAATATAACCGCACAAAAACTATTTCTGGATTATTAATGTTCCATTATTTTTTCAGAACTGCGACAAGCACTGCTGTTCTGTAAATATAAGTAACAGGCTTATTTGTCCAAGTTTTTTGTTGATCAATGGAATGCAGCTCACGGAGCAGCTGGTCGTGTCGTTTTAAATTGAGATGCCTGTTGTACAACACACACAAGCAGGTTTACGCAAGGCTTCCGGAAAGGTGTTCCTTGAATAATATATAAGAAAACCTTCAATCCAAGTATATATCCTGCTCTGATGTACATTGTGTTCCTTAATGACCCGTCAAGTTAACAAGAAAAAAAAGTACAAAATGTGTGGCTGTATTTAGGTTGATTTTATCCAGACTATAACAAATAATATGCTATATCAAACCATATTCCGTCAATTTCAATAGGCCTCCGGTAACTAGTGTCGGATCCTCCTGCAATCTCAAGGACCAAACGTTAATGGGCATTTACGCATATTTGTATATGCGACATCTCCACTTCTTGTTAATCGTTCTAGTTTAACGATCCAGTCCATGGGAATGTAACTGTGAAAGAATCTGAAACTTTATCAATTGCCAAAGTTATTTGAATTTTGTTGTTAACATATTTGATACTAGATACTGTATTGGTTCGTGAGTCTTTACTCCGAATTAGTAAGCTACCACTTATTGTTCAGGCAGATTTTATGAAGGCCACCAAAGCTGCCTTGCTGGCTCTTCTGGCCAATGGTGGTATGTTTCAATAAGTTCCACTGCCTTTACTTTTGAATGGAAGATCATTGAAATTTCAACAGAGCAAAGTTTTGAATCCATCCATCTGTCATCCATCAATTAACCCTTCTCCGAGACAATTACAGCTTTGACCTATGTATTTTCTCACGATACTTGGGGGAAAATGAATAAATAAACCACTACAATGATAATATGTTATATAAAATGTTTACACATTTCCAACGACCCTGAAAGTTCATTTCAATGTTAGCCTTCCTGCGAGCTCAAAGACCAAGGTATAACTAACGTAAAACGCTTTACCACTAAAAAGGTTGGTGTTATAATAAAACTTACAACCTATTTGATAACTTCTGATTCAACTACAGTGCCAGATCACACCTACATTGGTGCTTACAGGATGAGGATAGATACTTTCATCCCCATCCCATCAAGGTGCTTCTAGTGTCAGAAGTTCGGACACGGAAAGAACCAGTGTAGAGGTGGTTTGGTATGCTTTCGCTGCGCTGAAGAAGGCCAT
>JARFOD010110015.1:0-15548 GCA_031763545.1 Mopalia muscosa
CTGCTGTACACATCACTTTTAAAACCGAAACTATGTATGAGTAGTCTGTTACATTAGAGCTTTCCAGTTGGTCTTCGAGAGCCTGGGCTAAAGCAACCTTATTTCAAATCCCTGCAGTTTATTGGTTAGCGTGTTCGCTTCTACTTCGATGTACTGTCTGTGTGTTGAACCTCAGGTCACACGTTTGCTAAATCTTGACCTCAAGCGAGTCACAAGGTGGGGTTTTGGCAAGTGCTGGAGTGGGTCTTACTATGTTTCCTTCTGGTTTTCCGTAGCAATTAGAAAAGAAACATTGTAAATCCGTCTTAAAGTAAAGTAGATACCCTTGAGTACGACGTTAAACCTCAATCGTACAAACACACAGATCTAATCCCTGTATTGTAGACGGGAGTGGCTAGTCTTTTCAGTCAGATCAAGAATTGTTTAGGTGTGTAACGTTGAATTTAGTGACAACAAGTCTATACATGGTTTTTACTACATTGACCTATCTGAGCCTGCTTCGGTAACTTCTGACCTGTCTCTTACGTACCATGAAAATGTCCATCTCCACGCGGATAAGGGACGTGTATTCCTATATAATTATATTTAAGTATACCATCCATGGACCCTAGTTACCTGACCCTGTGCATCACCGCAGAATTGGGGAGGTGGTCACCCCAGTTGGGACTCCGTTGAGAGTGGGCTGCATGAGTGGTGACTTTTTTATCTACGCGTTTTTACCCAACGTATACCCTTCCTACCAATCGAAAGACAAAAAAAGTTGCCGAAATTAATTTAACGAAAAGGTACAAGAAATTTGGCCAAAAGTAATAAATATATCGCCCTTTCGGTTGAATAGAACTGTTAGTCGCCACTGTGACTCTTACAAACGTAATTTGGTAGTGACCTGTGCCTGTCTCGGCATAAACATCAGTTAAAGCGATACTCCTGGCTGAAATGACCCATATATTCCTTGAAAGGTTACCATTAAACATACTTAAATATGGCATCGACTTATCGTTTCTTGATTTCATAACATATCCCGATTGTTACAGATATAAACCTTCCTGCGATCACTGGCTGCTGACATTTTGGGCGTGGCCAGCTCTGTCCTGACGTCACGCGACTAACACTCTCTTGTGGTACGGCTCCATAACATGTGTGAACCAATGACCTATATGGGTGAACTGTCAAAGGTTTAAACAGTCGACTCTACTGGTCTCGTGACGTAGGCACTTTTTTTAAAAGAAAGATATTTGATTGGTGCATATTTGTGGATCTCTTCTGCTTAATGATAAAAGTAACTATACATGATTGCGTGGATAAATTTAACTGTATTTTGTGCATTACCCATTGTTTAAGATCCAAGTATAAAATTAATATAGCTCGATTAGAAATTTAGAAAGCTTAATTCAACACAAGAAAAGATGCCCGTTTTACATATATGCATTATATTACAGCACAAAGTATCGCTTTTAAGGCAGTATGGGCATCATTCAAGACAGTGGTAAATGTATCTCTGATCTGTAAGAAAATTATGCAATGGCTGCCATTTTGTTTTGCAAAATTTGTAGAAATAAAATCCCAATATTTGTCTTAATGGGGGGAAGCTACCGTAAAAGTTATTCAGTGAATTTTTCCCAAAATTATCATGTAAGGATGAATATTGAAAATTAATGCAATGGGGACCATATTAGTTAGATGCTTTGTAACTTTTGGACTTTTACTTTGTTATTTGATGAAATGCAATCCTAGACCAAAGTCTAAGTAGTAAGAAACTAACTCCAGGTATCAAGTTAATCTGTTAATTTGATCTAAAAATAATAATCTTCACAACACATAGGCGTGAATATGGTAAGTTTGAAGTTTATCCATGAATTTATTTTCTACTTATCGCGTTCACAACACCTACAGGCATGAATATGCTCAATTATGTAATAACGGCCATTTCTTTTAACAGAAATTGGTGAAATGCAATACAATCCGTCATCTTAACAAGATGAAGCTACATACCAAGTTTGAAGTTAATCGGTGAATTTATTTTCAAGCTAGCGTGTTCACAAGAATTTGTGATGGGCGGACGGACGGAAAGCCCCCTTTCTATAGTAGAGTTATTCCGAAAAACGATAACTTCATTTTGACTCAGTATTTCAATATTATTGTCGTAACTGAATCTCGCTTGGATGATGCAATACAAAATTTGTTATTGAAACTATAGATGGGTATCATTTTCCTCCAAAAGACAGGCCAAATGGGGAAGGTGGCAGGATTGTTATTTATACCATCGAGGCTTTTATTTGTGTATACTTACACCTAGTCTACACAGTGAACAATTCGCTTGACAAATTTACTGTATACAAATGTTCCAGACGACTATTTTGCTATAACATTAATTCTTTACTTATTATTTTTTTTCTTCTTTATATTCAACAAAAATGTTTTCATAGGCTACTTTATAATTTTACAAAATTCTGGGATAAAATAACCCCTTTTTTGTTTTAATACACCTGACTTACATTTGTTAATAATATTAAATTGACTGTATTTTGCATGTCTGTGAAATAAAGAACGATCGTGGTACTTCTAGACCACGATGGCAGTCTCTCCTCCTATGGGGGTGTTATTGCGTTACTGTAATAGTCACACTATTAATACTTGCAGGTGACATTGAACTCATTCCTGGCGAATGTGAATCATTTATAGTTCATATTAAAATAAACAGCCTGTGATTCAAAGTTGATTACTACAAGCTGAGTTGTCAGATTATTATTGTCCTGACTAAATCTCGCTTGGGTGGTGCAATATAAAATTTGTCATTAAAACTAGATGGGTATCATTTCCTTCCAATTAGAAAATGAAGGTGGCGTGATTGTTGTTTCAAGTAGCGAGGCTTTGATTTGTGTCGAGAGAGCGGATATTGATATACCTGGGTGAGAATGGGCCTGCATGGTGCGTTGTAAGATGGGCAAATAATAAACATTACTCTTGGTACTATATATACATCACCTTTTGCTAGAGTTTATACTGGGATTAAACAAAAGATGCTTTGTCCTCGGTTAGGTGTGTATTGTTGTGGGGGAATTTTAATTCAGACTGTGTTCTCCAAACCCATCCAAAAATATATCTGATTGAAAATATGCTTAACTTAAAACAAATGATAAATGAACCCCAGTGTCCATATCTCCTATTGATTCAGGGCCCGCGGCCGTGGCCCAGTGGTAGCGAGTGCGCTTCCTGAGCTGAACATGCTTCGATTTACCGTTCACGGGTTCGAGTCCAGCTTTCGACCATCAGGTATATGAGCAAGTCACATGTTGTGGCTCCGGCAATCGCGGATGGTTTTTACGAGGTTTCCCCCCGGTTTTCCCCCGGTTTCCTATGCTATTCTAATAAGCCCGCTGCACACGAGCGATTCTCCGTTGGCGACTAAAAATCGCAAAGAAATTTGTCCATGTGCGGCAGGCTTGCAAAGCGACTAGACACTGTCAACAACCAGACATTGTCAGCGACCAGGCACTGTCAGCGACTAGACACTGTCAACAACCAGACACTGCCAGCGACTAGACACTGTCAGCAACTAGTCGCAAGGGATCAGACGTGTTTAATATCTTGCAACTGGTCGCCGACTGTCGCCCACTAATCTCCTCGTGTGCGGCAAACATGCGACAGAAAATCGCAGCCATAAAAGTTGAACATCTAATCAGTAATTTAGATAGAATCCTATGATTTAAATTTATATAATTATTGACGCACGTATAATAATCTAGCTCCGTCGGCTGTGCCTAGATTGCTAAAATTTCTATGCAATTTTCATCGTTAGTTACGTGGAAAAATAATTTTCTATGGATAAAATTCCTTTTCTTGAACAAAATTAATATTTATTGTACAATGTCTTGTACAAATTATACATCTGGACTATTATGTTACATTTAAAAGTAAATTTGAGCCGATTGGCCGTTCATAAACATGATAATCATTTGTGGTGTGTTGCATATAATTATATATAAGTTATCTAAGAAGCCATAGATACACGCAATAACCGTAACAGTTGTCGCCAGCCAGTATTATTGTTTATACAGACAACAGACATCACGGCGGCCAGTTTTTGTGCGTCTATTTTTAACAAGATAACAAAGAATGTCATTGTATACTATCAATATATTCATAGAAGACGTGTTATCGCCCACTACACTATTTATGTCTCTATACAGTTATATCGTATATGCAAACTTTTAAAATGAATCGTTAATACCATGTCCAATGTCATAGGCTGAAATCTCTCAGCTATATAAGAAACACCGATATATTCAACAAGCGGTTAACTGTGAAAACGACTTAAATTGGCAAATTTAACAAGGTAAGTCCTAGTCCTCCGGATGTGTCTCTGGTACAGCGCTATAGTATTAGGTCTACCACAAGGAGAATAAGAGGACACTACAATCGTACATTGCAGATTTGACCTAACAAAGAATTCTTCGCAAAAGACTATTTACTATAAATATAAAACCTGTTTTCACAGGTATATAGCCTATCCAAAAGAAACAAAACGTCTACTGACAAAGCTTTTTGTTATATATGTTTATATGTGGAAGGTATAGTATGTCTAAAATTAAATTAATTAAATTAAAATACAGAAGTTTGAGTATAGCCTATAAATGACACGGGACGTTAAAAGTCTCTAAAGTCGGCTGACATTGTATACATGAGTTGAATCTACTTTCATTGATCGTTATTTCTCTATTTATGTGTTTTGTGACATCTGACAAGATGATTTGTAAGATGATTTGTATTGAGCTCTGGGAAACTGTATTGGATGGACCTGTTTACAAATTTGATGGTAAGCTCAGTTATTGAGGCAATTTTTTTCTGGTTATTTGTCGATTGTCCTCAACTGGTAGGCCGAATAAGAACGGATGTTTTCTAACTAAATATAAGAGTCTTCGCGTGTGATGGTGAGCTCACTCAAGTTTCCTCATCTGGTAGGCCGAATAAGAACGGATGTTTTCTAACTAAATATAAGAGTCTTCGCGTGTGATGGTGAGCTCACTAATTGAGGCAATTGTTTTTGTGGTTATTTGTCGATTTTCCTCAACTAGTAAGCCGAATAAGAACGGACGTATTCTAGCTAAATGCAAGTGCGTTGGTAAGTTGAGTTATGGATGAGGCAGAACTGTTCATTTATTTCTTATAAATCGCAGGTTAGCAGGGCGAACGTTTAACCGACTGAGCTACAAAGGCTCACGGCAGAACGAGAACGAATTTTCATCCAAGTACAAATCCGTTGAATATTTTGTTATGGGAAACATTGGCACACGATCAACAAATTAGTGTCGTTTTTATAGAGAAATTGTTCTTTTGTTCAGGTTATCCAGACAATCTGGTTCTAGAAATGACATAAATAAATTTGCCTAATTCAACCGGGAATCGAACTCGGGTCTCTCTAGCAGGGCCAGCGGCCGAACGACCCCGAATTTTTTTATCAAAGTTGAGGCGGAGGAAACACTGTCAAATGGCTACTAAATAAGTGTCTCTTGCATTCGTGCATGTGGAATCTGACACACGGGTTGTGTTGTCAGCGGCTTTAATTAGTGTAATGGGTATTTTTTGGAGAATATCGAGTTTAACCACGAGGCAGGGTTTGACAGATAAACCCTCGGCATCGTTATCTTACCAAGAACTCACAAGGCAGGGGCACTACTTTTAGCCAAAGTTACCAAAAAATCAAACTGCTTAGAAATTTGAAAACGGTAATGTGGTTCACTATAAAATAGAGCAACTGTTTCATTTCAGGAAAATTAAAGCTGTTAATGTCTTTTAAAATGGAATTGCACTGATCTACATCGGAATGACATCATAGCATAGTCCCGGTGTATTTATACAGCTGTAACTTATTTGCACAATTCCCCGTAATTTATCGAATATAACTACATCGACATTCAAAATACTCTGGTTTATGACCAAGCCGTCTATACGCAAGTCATGGGGGGTAATCCAAGGTTTTAATCAATTGAGCCGTTGTGTCTTTTGACATTTTTTAATCTCTCCTGACATGTGGTTAAAATCGTCTTTATTAGAAAAGTCCGATGGTCTCAACGTTCGAGTCGCAGTGAATTTCAATTACTGACGTCACTACGGAAATATTCAAATAATTCGTTCCCCGTTCAGTTGACCTTTCAAGAATTAAAACAAAATGATGTTTTTATTCTGAACACCTGTTGAGTGCATGTGACGTGATTCGTGTGGTTGTATTGATGTACATGTATTAGTACTCTTTACAAACACCTGTATATACTAGTATGTTACAGGACCTCAGTAGAAATTGGCTTATATTGCTAATTTGTGTATTACCTTGTTAAAATAAAGGCTTTTTTAAAAATTATTATTATTGTTATAATTTTTAAGTGTATAAAGCGAAAACGACATCAAAAGATAAGTTGTGTCCCTTGATTTGTTATTTACTTTCCACTTCGTCAGTGACGTCCACTAACCCGATGCTAGATGTTCCCTACTCTCCTTAAGCATATCTTTATTATGCTAAAGTACTTAATTGCAGAGGTAATAAATCTAAATCCGATTTTTCACTATGCTAAAGTACTAAATACAGCTATATTTAATCTAAATTTGATTTTTCATTTGGTCTAAAGATACCACATATTTCAGGTCCGCAGCAGTACGTAATCAAATACCCCATTTACCGTAATTAATTAACCTTTGGGTTTGCAAAATTTAACAAAATTACTCAGCGTTGAATTTGGTCACTGGATACTTTCATCTAATACGTGGCATAACGTGGTGTTTTTATCGTACCAAATAGGTCCTCATTTGAGTAAAAATAAAGTATGGCGTAAGACGTCATCCGGTAAACATCAAGATGTCTATTATTTTCCGTTGTATATAATGTTGGTGTCAAATCTTCCCCCAGGCGGCCCCACGCAGGAGAATGACTCTGAGGAGAGGAATCCTCGCCGTTCTACTCATATCTGTATGCCTGTATGCTCTAACTTGGTTAGCATACACCGATACACATGTCGGTAAGTCAAATTTCTAGGACTCATAGAGCTGTTTATATAATTTAAAAGATTCTAAATCCTTTTAACTTTGAGTTAGACATTAATGCAGAAGACACTAGATGACCACTATGTGCATATCTGTATGATATATCTCTAACAGAGATTCCAAAGTTTGAATTGAGTATTTTGGCTTAAGCCAGAAACTTCTTTGCGGAAGAGAGTCCCATTTAAAAAAAAATCCCTTTTTCCTAAGTGGATATTAAATGCAAATAAATTGAGCTCAAATTGCGGAAATACTGGGGTTATACTTGCTTTTGATCAGGTTCGGTCCTGGTCATATTATGTAAAGCCAAATAATGAGCATGGTTATATTTGTTTCGAATTAATCACACGCATTAATTATCCCATTTTTAGTGAAACAAATAAATCGGGTGATCGATGGCGTGCAAGGAAGCTTTTCTGATTTCGGTGTCAAGTCGAATGATCCCATAACTGCAGATGAGTCTAGAAAGGTTCTGCTGGTCTCTTACTTCCGGTCTGGATCATCATTTACTGCGGAATTGCTGACTCATTTAAACGATACATTCTATATGTTTGAACCACTTCATGCATATTATCGTATATACAGACCCCACTTTCAGATGCCTTTTCTGCTTAATGGCTCTTTATGGTAAGTCAGTGTTTTTTAAAGAACAGAAACTTTTAAATTGCTAATTGCAGCACGTATTATTCCACTCATGGGTATGCGGTAAAGAAGAGTAGTGTAGAGAGAGCAGTTGGGGTAACATTTGCTATGACATAATAAGGAAGGGCTGTGCTTTATTCAGTCACCGGCTGGTGTCAAGGCAGTGCGTTCTGGGAGTTATACTCTGTTGAGTAGAGAAAGGGGATGCAAATCGTATATATAACTGCAAACAATGTTTGTTTTGAATCAGAAATTTAAAAAAAAAAATGTAAAGTGTTGATTGGCTGAATTAATTATATACAAGACGGCTACAATGGATGGATAGTGAAAAAATAAAGTAATACATAATTATTTAAAGCAACAGCGCCTCCTGGAGTCATTAAGTGGAATCAGAACATTGACAGTAGCAATCTCTCCGTTTGTTTTACATAATCAACATGGTAAACACATCGTTACATCAGGTCGGAAACGTTCGAAGTAGATAACAATAGTGACACTTAAGTTCTGCTCTTCCTGTAAGTAATAAAGAAGTGGCACCCCACTACATGTGAAGGTGTGAGCGACTTCCGCTGTGGCGCTTTGGGCATCTTTTCTTGCCAAGAGTTTTATTCCGAGCTACTCTGCATTACAAACCTTGGTGGATTTGTTCTCATATAACCAAACGTTACTGACACGCGATTGATTAGTTGCATGGGAACTTCTACGCAACTAATCAGATGTTGTGTTATGAGAGGTATCTGCTAGTAAAAAAAAAAAAAGATAGTCAATGATTAAAGTGGGTAAAGTTCTGTCAAAAGAATGATATGTTCTGGGTAACCAAACCATCTCAATGAGAGTACACAGCATTATGTACCCACCCCAACAGTTATTAAATATCCGTATATAGGCTACGCCAATAGTGCAAAGTAAAATAAATGGTCAAAATTGAGTAAAACATTCAACATATGTCACCAAAGCTTTGACTCGAAACTTGGTCAATATATACGCCAGGGGGCGTGCAAGAACATTAATTAAGTTAGTTGACAGAGTAGAATAGTGCTTCAACTACTAAAAGTGCCTCATCTTTTTGAAACTTTGATTAGTACGATTATTTTGTCAATCTCACTTTGGAAAGACTTATAAAAATGTAAAATACAATTTTCAGAAAACATTAAAAAAAACTTATAAAAATGTAAAATACAATTTTCAGAAAACATTAAAAAAAACTAAGGACGAACTTTGGGCATCGTTCAATAGATCGCATTATGCTCTTTACAATGGTACAAATGTGAAGTTTCTATAACATGAATAGCCTTCGTCTTCATATAAAAGCATCCAGCATAGGGGACTGACACAACTAGATGATATAACTACCGTGTTTTTACAACAATGACATCACTTCCGCTTTTTAAATTAACTTATTAACGGTTATGCTAATTCGATTGCAAGTGCAATACAGCTGGTTGTCTTTGAAAATATGCAATATAAATAATAAGTTTCGGTCGAAAAACAGTTGTCTTTCCCATTAAGAGAAGATGCACGTTTGGGTTAGCATTTGCTATGACATAATCATTAAGGTTTGTTATTGAGGAGCCACCGCTCCCCACGACTGAATACAGAAGAACCCTTCCTTATTATATATAATGGGAGAGCGGGCCAGCCGCACCTCCGCACCAGTATTATACATAAATAGTAACAAACGCTGCTCTGCTCCCCACTACACGATAAAGAACAAACCACCCGTATTATATAATAGCCGTTGATACCCCCAATTACCCCTGTATACTACGTATACGACAGGTTCTTTAGTGACTGCGGAGTTAACCAGCTGCTTTGCACTAGGGGTCTTTGCGGTCTTCATCAAAGCTTCGGAAGTTATTTATTTCTTAATTTACGATAGCAGGTTGAGGATATATGCCCTTCTTGCCCCGTGTACTTCATGTTTAAAAAGGTTTTCTGCTCTTCCGTGCGCTGTTTGTCCAGGAAGATTCGAAACAACATCATATGTCTAAGCTCCTGACCATATGGTCAAGTCATTGTGTGGTCGTGATTTACTTAGAAACGTTGACAAAGATTGAAGAGGGTGGAAGAAACAATTGTTTATGTATATTTTTTATTTATTTAATAATTACGAAATTTCAAATTTTAAATATTCAATCAAAATAAATATAATCGATGAAATATTTAGACACTATCCCAATGGGACGGAACAAAACAGATAAGAAACCAGTAAAAATCAAGATGCTATCAATTAATTAAACAGCAATTTCTTTAATTTGAATATAATTTTAATTTACAGGTGGAAAATGTTCGATGGTTATAAGCAGTCATATGCTTCACATGTCTTGCAGTCTGTACTCAACTGTGATTTTCTGAGCGTGGACAAATCCACCTTGCTGACATTTGCTGCATATTCTCGATCTTTGACGAGATTTAAGCAGTGTATTCAAGAAGACATGACTGCTGAAGACATCAGAATGATTTGTGTTAGACAACTGCGGGAAGAATGTTTACATGCTCCCGTAAGAGTTATTAAAACCATTCGGGCCCCTATGGAACTAGTTGGTGAGCTAGTTAACGAAGACCCAAAGGTCAAGGTCATTCATCTATTGCGTGACCCAAGAGGTCAACTGCGATCTTGGTTATCCCATGCAGGCGGACAAGGAAACAAAACTCATACTATTCAGAGCGTGTGTTCACAAGTAACCAACGATATCAAATACCGGAAAGAACTAGAACAAAAATTCCCCGAAAATTTTATGGAAATTATTTATGAAAGTTTGTCACAGTTTCCTGTGGATATTTTGAAACGCTTATACGGCTGGTTAAACCTTTCAGTGAAGCCCAGCACAATTCAGTGGTTAAAAAGTAAAACAGAAAATAAAGAAGACGGTAGCTTCATGGAAACTTTCAGAAAAAATTCAACTGTGACTGCATACTTGTGGGTAAAACATGTGAAATTTATGTTTGTGCAACTTGTGAATCAATATTGTGGATATGTTATAAAGCATGGACATTTTCCCGCCATAGACACTGAAACTGAATTAAAACACTTCCAAATACCTCAAAGATATATTTAAATTCATTTTGTTTTTTTATTTAAAAAAAAACAACAATACATTTACTGAGACAATTATCATGTCCTTGTAATGGTTATGCCGTGCGGATATCTTGATTGAAAGATATTAATGTAAATATGTGGTTAGCTAACCTCCATTATAAAATATTAAATAATATTTGAAAATTATACCTAAACAAATGTTATCGTTAAAATATCACTTTTACACATTGTTTATTTTTTATAGTTGAGAATTGTTCAGAATAATTCGAAAGTCTGTGGCGTCTTTGTTTCGTGTATTGTGATTGTCGTGTGTTATCTTTGTTTTGTAGTCAGTGGCTTTCAAGGGTATTTTCTTCAGCCATTGGGTGGGTCGAGTACAATAACCCTTATGACAGCGTCAAACTTCAACTTATAGATATTCCCCTAATTAATATCTCCCCACTAGGGGCGCTAGTGTCTCAAATCAAAGTTCTGATGAAGCAGTATGGAATTTGCACAATGACTTAGTCTCGAGACTCATACACCATCAAGTTTCTGATCAATGAAATGCGTTATATTTTTCACTTTTTCAAATTATTATTTTTTTTTTTCGATTTATTTATACAAGGCATTTATACTCATGACGTCACGCGACTTAGACTCTTGTGTCTAACGAGGTAAAAACGCAAAACAGTGACTCTTCTTATGAAGAGCCGCTTTATTGATATCGCCAACACATTATGGTTCAAATGACACGTACATCTAGTCAATTTAAACACTAACTTTATTATTTTATTTTAAAACCTAGAAACTAAACAAGCACTTTTTACACTTTGGGAAATGTGTAGCAATATTTGATTAATGTTATACAGAGGAAAGAGCCACTTATTTGAGACTACACACTCGATTGTAGCAGGTCAAGTCGACAGGTCACGAAAAGCTTTAAGAAACACAGTGCTCCGCAAACTGTGTTGTTGACAGCTTAAGTCGCGTGAGTTAATGTGCCAACCAGACAGGGCGAAAGCCACACTAAGGGTAAGACTGAAAACGTCCTCTAGGTGGATGTTCCAGCAGGTATTATGTTGTGGAATCTACTCTTTGGGTCTTGTGACGTAGGGCCTTGTTCTAAGCGTTAAAAGATGCAGAGAAGAGTTAAGCGTGTATGCACGCTACAAAAGCTCAGGTAGATCGATATAAAACCACAGGAAATTAGAAGCAGCCAGTCATATTCGACGTACTCGGAAATTTCCGGTGCTTTTGTCGGCAGCTACCAGAACTGAGTGAAACTGGCTGACTTGAGAGCGCGTAAATCTGTGCATGAGCCTCTAGATCAAACTGTTGTGTTTTTTGTTAATATATTTTTTTTGTATTTATTGTTTTACTTCCATTTGGTTTTAAGAGTGTATAGATCGGTTGCTGCCAATTCATGAATAACTACAGTTATATGAAGTTATGGGACCTAGTTTCAGTCAGTTTCCGAAAGACCAGTCTCTGTGAGTGTCAGTGACTATCAGAACAAAGCATGGATAGAAACGTCTATGGGGGGCAGTTTTATGTAAGACGTGGTAGTTGTGGGGTATATTTTACTTCGCCAAAACTGCCTCACTTTAAGGAGAGAGCAAGAGTGTTAGCAAAGACAACGTAATTGAAGGTTTGAGTAAAAAATCCTGATTTAGTTATAAAAATCAAGTACAGGTTTAATGAATTGTATTAAAATTACGGACAACACATACAAATAATACACCAAGATTGTTTGTTTGTTTGTTTGTTTGTTTGTTTGTTTGGGGCTTAACGTAGTACTCAAGGGTATTTCACTCATATGACAACGGATTGTCCACTTCACACTATTCCTTGCCTTATTACGGTAGAAAACCGGAAGGAAACCTGATAAAACCTGATAAAACCCACCCCTGCAATTGCCTGAGCCACATCTCGTGACTCACTCATATACCTGAGGGTCGACAGACTCAATCCTGTGAAAGGTACATCGAAGTAGGCTCAGAAAGCGCACTCGCTAACCACTAAGCCACGGCCGCGGGCCCAATATACCAATAACATTCAGCTGAATAAACATGAAGAAATCACAATAATAACGTGGTTGCTAGATGTGGAATGATTTGTGATGTGTGTGGGTGGGCCTCCTGCATAAAAAATACTTGACAGCAAGGCTGCCAACGAGCTCGCCTGTTCCGCCAATGAAAGGCAAAGTATTCCTTTTGCCTTAAAGTTAAAATATTTATGCATAATGCTTGTTAGAGTAATTTATATACATGTAATTAGCTGAACTGATAATATCCCTCTCCCTCCATGTTGTGTTGTGACATTTTCCCAAAATTTCAGGGCTATTCAATTTGGATTTGTGGTGCTGCACGCAAATTTAATTGAAAAGCTCGCTAAAGTAATTAATATGCATATAATATTGTTTGTTTGTTTGTTTGATTGGGGTTTAACGTCGTACTCAAGGGTATTTCACTTATATGGCGACGGATTGTCCACTTTACACTGTACACAGCCTTATTGCGGTTTAAAACCGGGAGGAAACCTCGTAAAAACCACCCCGCGATTGCCGGAGCCACAACATGTGACTCGCTCATATAGCTGATGGTCGACAGGCGGACTCGATCCCGTGCATAGAATGAGCTGAACAGATACTATCCCTGCCCTCTTTTGTCGTGTGACATGTACATAAAATATTAAATTTGGAGTAATGGTGTTAAACGCAAATTTACTTTAAAAACTCGTTAAAGTAATTAATATGATTATAATTAGCTGAACAGACAATATCCCACTCCTCTCATGTTGTGGAACATTGACCAAACTTTTAGGAAATTCGGTCTATTCAATTTGGATATAGAGTGCTTAACGCAAATTGTACTCCATTTTGTTAAACACAATATCACCTAATTAGCATAATTGTTATTTACAATATTCCATATAATTTTAATAATGTCTTCCTTTCCAATTGAGCAAGCTGTGTATCAAATTTCAGGAAAAATTCCCTTAGTACATTTAATTATAGAAGCTTTTACATGGCTGACGCCGACGCAGCCGACGCCGGCGCCAGGGGTATGACGTAAACTCAACTCATTTCGTACAGGGCAACATGAATCACTCTTCTGCCTTTAATCAATTTTCATAGATTTTGAAATCGCAGAAATCCCCCAGGGGATTGTAAGAGCCACATCGTGTCACTCTTTTATATACTTGATAATCTGATGGTCAACAGGCAGACTCAAACCATTGGACGGGGCATCGAGGTAAGATTTGTAAGTTGACACGCTAACCACTAAATCACGGCGGTGGGCAATACTTTCCTTAAAGGTTTGTGAAGGACAAAAGCAATAACATAGGTATTCATAGGTTAAAGGAATACTTTATAATGCAAAATATCTAGGCTGAGTTTAAGTTGAAGCTTATTTAAGGGTCATCTTGATTCAAAATGTTGATAGAGACACATTTTGGACATTAAACTGCATTACATTAGCATTTCAATAGTCGGACTAGGAGAATCAGCATGATGATGGAAATAGCTTTTTACAGAGCTACTGTACATACGCTGTACAAAATTCTATTTAACATTGGGCTGGTTTACATACGTCAGATAAAGGGTTGAGTTCTATGAAATTTAATTCAGCTTAGTTTTCTGTTGACAGATGGTTATTTGAGTAAAAAGTGCGATTTGTTTGAAAATTTAATACACGTGTGTAGATCTCTCACTTCTGAAGGAAAATACGTTACAAGAGGTCTTGAATAAAAACTGACAGAGAAGAGGAGAAAACGGAGGGATTTTCTTTACCCCCCATAACACCAATAAATCTTCTAACGTTCTGGATAATCTCCAAAGACAAGTGTTGAAAAAAAGATCTCAATCCTAAGCTGTTGTTGGTAACCTCTAGACATCTCGGGAGAAGGCAATGACAATGTGATATAAATACTCATGCATCGTGTCCGTATAAGAGGGCGTAAAATCCCGTGTTAAATCGTGCATGAGACAAACTGCCAGTAGTGACAAACTGCACACAGTGCTACATTTATTTTGTAAACTTACACGACTGTCGGTCCTGAAAGTCGAAGTTTCGACAAAACCACGATTGATTTGATTCCCAATTATGAGAAAGAGCACAGTCCTGAGTTGAATTAAGATGTCGAATAGACTTACAAGTTGTAGTTTCTGTTTGTTTGTACATGTACATCCTGGTATTGCATATACGAACAGGATGAAAATATATTGTCAGCTTTTGTTCGTTATAATTCAAATAATAGCCCCCCATCCCACACTGATCGTGCCGTAGCTTTAGCGAAGCCTATAAACTCGCGTGTAATGCTCCGAATAAAGCCAAACACAAATATTAACCTTTGTAGACGTCACACATGCTACATTCCTTCTCTCTGTCTCAAATGTGTTTTATCAGAACTGGCTAAAAATATATATATATATTTAAACCTTTACGAATCTCCGACTTCCGAATACGGACGTTTTTTGTAGAATTTACCAGTTATTTAATTCTATACTGGATTAACTCCAATTCATTAACCGGTAAAATTACATTTTTATCGATAAATATTCACAGTGAGAAAATGTGTATGACAATAAATTAATAACAGGTTTTGTAATATCAAGTACCGTCTAACTTTTCAATTCAGACTGCAAGTTTGGGGTTAACCCGCACAATTATTATCGTACCAGGAAGTAACGAGCCAGAGCGCTACTTTTAGCCATTCTAAAATATAATCAATTCTACTTCCTACGTCGAGACATAGATACACACGGTCCATGCTGTTTTGCACTTCTTTTATTTGCTGGGCTGTGGCTGATAGGTCGCCCCAAATATTGGAGGAAATTAATGCGCGATGG
>JARFOD010110026.1:0-15547 GCA_031763545.1 Mopalia muscosa
GGTAACGTTAAGCAGATTTGTTTGTGATGTCCTGTATTTCTGTCCGTCGTCATGTAAGTGAAATACCCTTGAGTACGACGTTAAACACCAATCAAACAAACAAACAAACAAACCAATACTGTCTTAGCAGTGGAGGAAAATTTACTTTCTAACATTATGTAAAGCTTCACATCTTGGTTTTGCTCGTGTCAATTATTGTTTGAATATGTTGCAGTCTCATTAAGTAAAACACCAATCAATCAATACTGTAACTTATTGGTTTTTCCTTTTGTATTCAAGCAGGGTTCCTTGTTCTTCTCTCTTTCCTGGTAAGGTTCTGTGTTTTTTTTTTTCTGTCTACTTTTTTGTTTCGAGGCTGTGTTCTTTGTACTTTTGTGTTTCCAGACAGGGTCCTGTGGACTTTTCTGTTTCCAGGCAAGGTCCGATGTACTTTGCTGTTTACAGGCAGTGTTTTGTTTTCTTTCTGTATCCAGCCCACAACCATGGCTTAGTGGTAAAGTGTGCGTTCACAGGTACTAATCCAAGCAATGTGAAGTGGACAATCTGCCATATAAGTGAAATACCCTTGAGTTTGATTTTAAATCTGCATCAAACAAACAATCCTTCTGTGTCTAGGCAGGGTTCTGTTATCCATTCTGTATCAAGACAGGGTGGTGTTTTTCATTCTGTATCAAGACAGGGAACTGTTATTTATTCTGTATCAAGACAGGGAACTGTTATTTATTCTGTATCAAGACAGGGTGGTGTTTTCAATTCTGTATCAAGACAGGGAACTGTTATTCATTCTGTATCAAGACAGGGTGGTGTTTTTCATTCTGTATCAAGACAGAGAACTGTTATTTATTCTGTATCAAGACAGGGTGGTGTTTTCAATTCTGTATCAAGACAGGGAACTGTTATTTATTCTGTATCCCGGCAGAGTGGTGTTTTCTATTTTGTATCTGCTTTCTGTAGCACATTTTGTTTGTCATATTTATGATATCTATTTAATGTTCATAATGCATTGTTTTGTTTTCCGTTCTGTACTCAATGATTTCTGTTCCATTTTGTGTTCACTGTTCTGTTTTGCGAAGGGTAGCCTTTTATTACCAGCCATACGCGCAGTAATTGACTGCTTGCATACAGAGCTTAGCACCAAACATTTGAACAGTTATGTCATGTGGAGAATAAAGGCAAAATTGGCATGCCAGCCTGATAGATAAATAACTTAGAGCTTTAGATCTTACCTACTTTGTAAACCTCTGAAATCTTGACATACACTCAGCAGGTATTTACAAAGTTGTTTTCACGCGGCCTGGATTTCTACACTGGCAACCTTTTTTATGTCTTTTTTTGTTTCTATATATTTGTAGAGAAATGTCGCTCTGTGATTTGCCATGATGAGATGGACTTACCCTGCGAGCCAGACAGTTACAGGCCTCCTGAAGTCCTCTCCCAAGATGGATGCTGTTCTGTTTCACCAGGGTCAGTATCCTATAATGTCTCACTCAGGCTGTGCTGTAATCTTTTCAGTCTGAACCTTAAAATCGATCCTCTAAAATTTTGTGAGATAACCTACATTTACATTAGCTGCTGCTTTGCTGATTTTTTAAAGATATAAATGTACATTTATAAAAAAATAAAACAAAATGGCTTAATACTATTGATGATCGGATTTGTCAAAAACAGTAGCAAAAATGAAAATTTAGACAAACAGTGTAAACAATTTGGGAAACCTCTAAATTGGAATTTAACCATGGAAACACAGGTTCCTGTGTATAGCATGGGCATTTATTATCCCTTAATATTTGGAGAAAAAAAAATAGCCGTACACCTTTTAATCTGTATTTACACGCCTTCGTAACAGAAAAGCTTGTGTTTTCTTCACTCAATGTACAGAATTATCGTTTAACATGTTTGTACATATGAACTGTGTGTTTATTTGACGCAGCCACATGTATCTGTTGGGTGTTTGCATACATGTAGAGAGCTGCAGTAAACACCTGAATGAAAGCAAATTACTGTGTTAGTCAGTCTCCATCATCCTAGATTAAAATCCAGCACATCTTTGTTTTTTGACAGATGCTAGACACATGTGAGTTGTCTAAAAATAACTGTGTTTTGTGGAATTTCTCGAGTTAACAGTGCTGAGGTCTCAGTGTATTGTCAAACAAGCCACTTGACATGTCACACTTGTTAACAACTTGCCAAAGCTAAAAATACTATTTCAATAATCCATTGTTTTATTCTTTTCTCCTGGCGACATAAATAATTGTGATTGACAAGGCATATCGAGAGCCGATTTCTCATGACCTTTTAGTCTTTTTCAGCCTCAAAATGGTTGTTGTCCAAATTGTCAGAATATATTGTTCATATAGGATAGATTTAACTGCTCTATTATGGGATATTTTCCAAATTCCGTATATTTTTTTTGGATGACATAATTTGTTGCAGATCTGAATACTTCTGTTCCATTCTCAGAGATATGTAAACAAGCTAAAACCTCAAGATAGGAAAGAAGTTTAAGACACTGTTTACATTAATCTGTGTGAATAAAGGTTTCCATTTACAGTTTTGTGTTGGATTATATATGTGTATTGAGTAGTGTTAAATAGGGCCTGCAGCTTATTGGAGAACCCTGACTCATTCTAGTTATCTTAATGAGAATTAAGGCAAACCTTATTACATGTCATTACATAAAAACTTCTTATGTTATTAATGTACATCCGTTTTAAGATTGAGCTTTTACTAATTAACATGGGACTGAGGTGTTTGAGTCACCGTTAGATTTAAGATTCTCTCTAAACCTGTCTGTATACATCTCTATAAAAATTCTGTTTAAGCCAGTCTATGCATTTCAGGACAAGTCGTTAACAGCATCAGAGTTTTAGAGGTTGTAATAACTCCAGACTCACAGTGCTCTCAGAGCTAAGGGGCATCATTAAACTGATATGTTTGTGTGGCAACCTGTGGTTGTCCTGTCCTGTCTTTGTTTGTTGCCAGTGGCATCAAGGGATGTGTCCTTCACACATTGGGTGCCCTTCACACATTGGGTGCCCACAGCCATGGCTTTATAGTGGTTAGTGAGTGCGTTTACTAAAGCCTAATTTGATGAACCGTTTACAGGATGGAGTCCGTCTGTCGACCCTCAGGTACATGGAAAGAGTGAGTCACACAATGTGGCTATGGCAATCGCTGTTGTAGTTTTAACGAGGTTTCTTCTCAGTTTTCCACTGTAATTAGGCAAAGAACAGTGTGAAGTGGACAATCCGTCTTCTTATAAGTGAAATATCCTTGAGTACCACGTTAAACCCTAATCAAACAAAAAAACAAACAAAGCACACATCTAGAACGCTGGCATATGAGTGAAATATTAATAAATATGGAGTTAAACCCCGCTCAAACAAACATACATAATACCCAGATAAACTTATCTCAATTTGTGTCCACCCCATATACTGTTTTTTCTGTTTTAAATCTTATGTAAAAAAATCTGTGTGGACAGTGCAGACAGAAATACAAAATAATAATAAAATGCAAAAGTATTTTTTGAAGATAAGAAATATTTAGCCAAGCTTTCATTTTCCTATGAATTTTCATTTACAAAATTTACTTATAATGTTTCTTTTAGTGCCACATAAAAAAAGGGCAGTGGTGTTAATGTGTTTAAAGTGATTTTGGAGTTTTGATATCTTTACAGACTTTGATAGATTCCAAACAAAGATTTGTTTCGAAGAGCCAGTTGATTGACTGCAGATTTACATTGGATAAAATATGGCATGACCTAATAGATTTCCTTTGTAGTCATCCTGTTCTGGTCGTCCTCCGGGAAAACATCACATTTTGTCAGCCGTTAAAAACAAAAGGATTTATGTATTTAGAATAAATGAAGGTAGTAAGATTTGCTTGCCTCCACCGGGATTTGAACCCGGGACCATATATACATGTACATGTTTATATATATATATAAATATTTGCTGGTCAGTGATAGTAAGGAATTGAGGTTAAGTACAGACAAACATTTGTATATTTATTTGGTACCGTTTGTATAGTGCTATAGTCAAAGGTATTTCACCCACATTGATTCACGTGATGAACTTTGTGTTTGGAGAGATGCTGTTAGCTTCTTGTTCCATGAGAGTGCAGACCTGCCTAACTGATCTACATGTATTTTGGAGTATCTTGCAAGCAAAGTTTATGGTGAATGGACTAATATGATATTAAAATACCAGCAGAAACTTAAATTCAGTGCTATGCTGTAACACAAAAATACACATAATGGTAAGAAAATACCTTTAAAAAATAATCTTCTTCCACAAACATTTATTTCAGGGTATGCAGGTCTGGGAGCGATGGTCTCTTCTCCTGTAGTGTATGTCATAGGGATATGGTATTGTGTGTAATGAGTGTTTTGTAAATCTCCACAGGTGTTTAACATACCTTTAACAGGTGTGAATATGTGAAGCCTGGCAGTAAAATCTGTGTACATATCTACATACCTACACACATCCTTAAAACACCTATCTTACTTCCTATATGCCTCCCCCACATGATTCCTAACACATGTCATATGATAGGTGGATGCTTCCCTCCCTCACTTAGATGGGGGAGTGGAACGTGTACCTGTAAATGATTGCTCAGACGGATGTTTAACGGCTTATTTCCTGGAGCTGTGGAAAGGTGATGATCTGACAACACCTCTCAGTCATTTCTATCAAAGTTCATCTCCTACACATGTTTATCTCCTTAACATAACAGACAAAACAACATCAACAAATGGAGGAATAACTACATATATACCTTTTCATTATTTTGAACCTTGATAAACTCATTGATATCACATATTGGTTTATTTTGGTTATATAAATGGGAATATATGATGTAGCAATGAAATAAGTTACTTCAAAAAAGTTGCAAGTTGATAAAAGTATTGTTTGATTGATTGGTGTTTTATGATGTGCTTAACAGTATTTCTCTTCCATGGCGTCAGTTACAATGTTTCCTCCTAGTTTTCCACCATAATTACCAAGGAAGGGTGTAAAGTGTATAATGCATCATCATATAATTGAAAAACCTGTGACGTATATGTTAAACTCAATCAAACAAATAAATTAAATTTGTACCCGATTTTGGCCCATCTATTAATACTGCCAGACAATGTCTCCTTTTGACGTCTACTTCTATAGTTTAATTTGAATGTCAATGTGTAACTGATTCTAAAGAGTCACAAGATGTGGCTCCGGCAATCACAGGGGTGGTTTTTACGAGGTTTTCTCTCGGTTTTCCGTCGTTATTAGGCAAGGGACAGTGTAAAGGGGACAATTTGTCATCATATAACTGAAATATCCTTGAGTACAAGTTAAACCCCAATTAAACAAACAAATCAATTCTGACTGTCTGGTGAATCTTTTAAAAATAACAAGTAAATTCGGAATTTACTGTATATAGATTCATTTCCTGTGTGAAACATCATTTTGCTAAGGCTGAGAGAACTTCCTCACTGGTTGACGAAAAACAAAAAAGCGTCAGTTTCCAATTCTTTGAATTTCCACTTTTTTTTTTTCAGGTTGAAGATACAGTTGGATACAGTGTTTCATAAAACTGTCAGACAAATGCTTTAACTTTAATGTGGCTAAGAACAGATGTTATAATGTGTACATAACCCAATTCACTACTTTTACCAAGAGAAAGCACATTTTTAATAATGTGTGTATTATTGTGAGAATGCTGGTTTGGACCAATGCAGTAAAGCAACTTACCTGTATTATCTGGGTTTCAGGTGTAAATGTGACTTTGATAATTGTCCAGAGGTAAAATGCCCCCTACCCTTAAGAATCGAAGTGATTGCTAAATCAACTCACAAACCAGGCTCATGTTGTGATCAATTCAGATGTGTTAACGGTGAGTGAAGACTTTTTCAACATTTTATTTTATAATTAAGAAAGGCCTGAAAAGGTTCCCACTTCGATGCACAGCTAACTGGTTCAAGCTGAGTTGGCAAACTCTGGTTTATAAATGAGTCACCTGATGTGCCTTCGCCAATCGCCAGTGTTCTGTTTTCTGCCATTCATAAAGATGGCACAGTGAGAAGTGGACAATCAGTCATCAGAAATGAAACAGCCTTGGTTACGGTGTTAATCCCCAATCAACAATTGTTAGAGACATTTTCATCTTGTGATGGGTGGTTTCCTTCACCCATTGAGAAGACATGACATATGAGTACCACAATCAATTCAATCTTTAAAATTAATTCAATGACCAGTGGTTAGGACTTTGATCTTGTAGAATGGGTGTGTGAGTGTTCAAACCAGTGAAGACCACTATATGTTTGGTGGTATTATAATAATGTAGTTGACTTAGATATCCCTGGTGTTCAGTGTGAAGTGTAAATAACTTTGGTAGACAGCGTGAATGGTGTCAGACGTAAGAAAAACAAACAGGAGACTTCATCATGCGTGCTTTGTCTATGAATGGAGCTAAGACAGCAGGGGTTGTTTTCTGTGTAAAAGACTAACCCTAACCCATCTGAGTGAAGAATTGTGTCGGATTCTCAAAATCCCCATCAATGCAACTAGAATGTGTAAATAAATAACAGAGTTGTTGATCTAAAGACAAGAGGGTTGACTATTCGATGAGGAGTGGGTTGAAGCCAACATCATTCAGCACTCACTGTATAACATGTTCATCTGTAATAAGCAGGTGGTTAGAGGGAGCTTCCTGTTACCTAAAGCCAGAGACACACAGATGATCTGGTTATGATGTCTTTATTTTACTTTTTGTCTTCCACTATCTTGTCATTGAAGATGGTTTCATTGCCACACTTGCAGACATGCTATCATATGAGTGAAATACTGTTCAGCAAGGTGTAACACTCTCGTAAAAATAGTCATTTCTCCTAATGCTCATTTACTGTGAACAAAACAGGGAATTCTGGGATTCAGAGTCATTTTGCTATAAAAAGTAAAAGAGAAAATAAGAACATAATACTGCTTTTTAGCAAGCTTTTGTGACAAGCTTACAAATGTAGTTACTTCAGCAGTACAATATCAAATAATATTGCAAAAGAAGAAAAAAGTTTGAGACTTGTTCAATTTATTGCTAACATTATGTTTTCTTTTTCTCTTTGCCTCTTAGTGGGCGGTTGGAGGGAGCTTCATGTTGCCCTGGTGCTCTCAGAGTTAAAGGGGAACAGGAAGCCAATCTGTTTATTGTGCCTATATAGCATCCTGTTGTTGTCATCGTGTATTTGTCCCGTCCTGTCTTTGTTTGTTGCCAGTGTTGTCGAGGGTAATATTCTTCACCCATTTGGCTGGCACATCGTCAAATAAGTGAAATACCCTTGAGTACGACGTTAAACCCCAATCAAACAAAAGAATCTTGGCCTCTTGCTAAGGGCAGTATCACTGAAGCATATTTATGCTGTCACCTCTGGAAGAACATTCATTTTCACACAGAGTATTTGTATAGATAACTTTACATTCTGGTTGTCTAGTTTTTCACTCTTTAGAAATGCACTACCATAATTTAAGTGAAATACCCTTAAGTACAGCATTAACGACCAATCAATCAGTCACAATTTTTCTCTCCTATAATGACCCATGAGTTATAAATCAAAATGTTGCTGTTGCAGAGTCGTCTCAGTCCTGTGAATACAAAGGACATGAGTATGCAGATGGGGAAAAGTGGAGGTTAGACAAATGTACCACATGTGTTTGTCGCAATGGTTTGACATTCTGCCATGCTGAAACCTGTAATAACACCCCACTGTGTGTGTACAATTTGGTACCTGAAGGGGAGTGCTGTCCTGTCTGTAGGGGTGAGTTAATTCTTTAGGTTACCATACCTTATTTGTTTTATTCATTTACCTTTTAAGTTAATTGTTTTATATATTGTACAGAATATTGTTATCTAGGTAAGGCAGCATTTTGTGAAAACAGCCAGACGAATCACAAAACAGACACACATTTACCTGTCATTGTTATGATGTTATTTTTTGATAACATTTTCATGATATTGCTTCTGAAAAATAATCTATTGATGTCTATTGAAAGACTGAAAAACTGTCAATGGTCACTCTTTAAATAAAACGATAGATTTTTTAAAGAAAGAAAAAGATGAAAGTGTAATGGACATGTACTGGCAGGTTCTTTAAGTCTTTCACATTTACGTTGGTTCACTATTAATCCCCTGAGGATAAGTCTGGTGCCAATATGAACTATTGGGGTTCATAGTGTATCTACTTAAAAACAGAATATTTTAATGAAGGTTTAAACTGTTTGTGAACCTATTGTCTCAGATTTTAAATAGTTCCATCGTGTTGACGCAAGATGAAATCTTTCCAGAACTTTCGGTGAGTCAATTAAGATATATTTCCCAGGAAGGTTTTCTCTGTCCTTGTCATCCATTAAGCACATTTCACCTGTGTAGAGAGTTTACCTGGATTTAGGATAATTAGGTGAAGACATGGAGAAGATGAATCACCTGTAGCAGACAAATTGTTAGATAGAACTTGTTGGACAGCCTCTTTGTTTGGCCTCATTCAGTAGAGGCGACTCACACCTTCCACTTGGAATAACACAGTTTCTAACAAATCCTAATGGACCACTTAAATTTATGTACCTAAGATAAACAACTGTTTTCCCTGGATAAATTACACTTTTCACTTTATGTTTATCAGTACTTCAGTGATTTATCAACATGTTTCTTAATGCACTGGACATTTAAAGTGAGCTGTCAAGGTTGTTGATTATACATGTGACATGGAGTAGTCAAAACAGGCTTACAGTACTAAGGACACTTGAACTTAGCTTTCACCTATTTGTTTGTTCACATATTTGTTTGTTTCATGGCTTCGTTTCTTTTCCTTTTTTATAAACTGATGGATAAGTTTTGTCTTGTACAGTTCTGAAATGTGCTTTAACTGTTTTTTTTTTCTCTTTTTTTTTTCAAGCAGCAATGGTGAAATTTGAATATTTTAAGCATTTTGTAAAAGAAAAATTTTGTTACTGACACCATAACCTTTTGCTTACCTTCTTGTAAATGATTTCAGATTACCCATACCGCAACCCGAAATTAAGATCCATTTAGAAACATATCTCTGGAAGCCTATCTAGAACATCCATAGATGATTCATTGATTTTTATTAATCTACATCCCTGTGCCACTGTGATTGCTTTTGAGGAATACATCATTTTTCAAAATTTTGGTGTCATGATACACAAAGAATCAATTTGACATCTTTGGTAAAGTATGATGGCTTGTTTGTTCATCACTCTTGTTTATCAGAGAGAAAGACAGTTCCTTCTGTTATATTGAATCTGTATGATATGTTCGGCAGAGGAATTAAGCGCTGTGACTATAGAACAGATTCCAAAACCTGTGCACTCTGGCATGGTCTCCACCCACCTTTGTTTGGATTCCTTTGACAGTGCGAACATTCTGCGCACTTAAGCTTTTTGTCAGGGAAATTTATGGTTGTGTTAAAGTTGTGAAACATAGTTACAGATGACAATAGGGCCGTTAAAATGTCAGTAGTTTTTCTCTGAATCTGTTCACTCTCAGATAAAATTTGTAAAGAAGTGTTACATTGTGCCAGGGGTGTCTTGGGGTCAGATCTAGCATAATAAGAACCACTGTAAGAGCTGGAACAGACAGTTTGCTTTTGAAGGGTCTGGGTTTCACTTGAGACTTACTCAGCAAGTGTTTAGTATAATGCCTATGGTCTACACATGTATGGACAATAATTCACTATTGTCCAGTCCCTCTTTGTAATAAAGATTCTTATAGCTTGGTAAAGATAGCTGGGAAACAAACTGTAGTAAACTGATACTCACATCACTGTTAGCTTCAGCATGGTCTCAACAATGATTAATATATTTGATGTTATAAGTGATTACAGAGTGCTATAAAGTCTTTCATTGTTGTTGAACAGTAGCAGATATTTGGAGTTTAAATCCGCCAGACAATACTAGCTTATTGTAGTCTCAAGTGTAGGTTATGAGATCCACATAAACACTGGAGTTCAATTCCAGACTGTCACTATTTCACAATGGAGTTGTAAGGTGGGATTTTTGAATTGTTAGGCCTGTCAGAGGTAGAATAAATTGTCAGGTACACACATATCAGTGTTAACCCCTTGTGGTGGCCATGTCTGTCTTTACCTCACACAGGAAGATCAGGTAGATCAGACTGAACACTAGCAGGTTTTCTATTTCCATATGATCCTTTTAGGACTGTGTGATTGGAGAATATACCTTTATGTCTGGGTATCGTGTCAAACATTTATGTTTCCTTAGCCATGGCGATGGATTCGAGAGAACTTTTTCCTTTTGCCCTGGATGGGTGGCATGAGACAACTTCCTGTTGCCCTGGTGCTTTCAGAGCTTAAGGGGAACAAGACGCTGATCTGTTTGCGATGTCTTTGTGTTGTCCTGTATTTGTCCAATCTTATCTTTGTTTGTTACCAATGGTTTCAAGGGTGTTTTCCTTCACCCATTGGACTTGCACACCATCATGTGAGTTTAATTACCTTAATTACTGCCGTAAACCCCAATCAAACAAACAAAATCCATTACCCATTGGGCTCGCAGGGCGTCATTAATGTGAGTGAAAAAACATAAGTACGACATAAAACCCCAATCAAGCAAACTCAGTATAGATACACAGGAATGCAACATTTCATATTTTTGTAATGTTCTTTTTCTATGGTTTTAACCATTAAAATTTTTCCTGTTAAGGACAGTTAAATCAAAACCAGTAATTCAGATAAATCACTATACTTACTAGAGTATAGGAAACCTAAGGTGTAGACCTGTATATGTTGAGAGGCTAAGGGTTTGTTTAATTCTGGCCAGGTACAATGATAGCCTTATAAAAACTGACCTAGGTTTAGAGGGTGCTTGAGGTGAGTGTCCAGTAATCCATTAAACCAACAAACTCTCAGCTTTTCCTTGATGGTAAAAGATAGTGATTGTATTGAGAGCAGTCTAATGTGGCTCAGTGTTAAAATAAACATGGCAGTGGTGTGAAGATGGCTCTGGGGTAGACTGTTTGTCCATCTCATACTTACACATCTGTTTGGAGAAAGCCAGGCCAATCTGTACTCCCATATCTATTGTCAGTGGGATAGATTAAGCAGCCTTTGTGGGGCTGAATAAGGACACTCAAGACTGGGTTGTAAAGGTTTGTCTGAAATGGTTGAATAAAAACTGTCCATGACCTCCATTGACCCCCACATCATTCAGCTTTCAAATCATCAGCAACACCTGAAGATTTGACCGTGACCTATCGACTCTTGGTGGCTTAGCAACTTAATTAAATTTGATCTATCCACTGGTAGACTTATAATTTGATTAATTATTACCCCATAGATTTTGGCAGTATTTTAATATACATTCATGCTGGTTTTGCTTAGCAATGGAGGAAAATTATGTTTTCAACCTTGCAAAACACCTTACATGTTTTGGCTGGGTCAAATACAATACCCTTAAGCACTGGTGATAAACACCAAGTAATCAATCTATAAATTAAGTGATTAAGACATTATGGTGCTGATAACAATTATTGTTGGAATACAGTGACATCATAAAAGTAAAATACCTTCTAGCTCGTCATAAAATACCAACCAATCAATCAATCAATCAATCTATCAACCTCCGCAATATCAAACCAACTTTAACAGCGAGAAGTTTTCTTGGGACTTATCACTTGACTTATAGAAGTATGGTTTCCTAATTATGAAAGGTTGTCAATTCCATTAGAAATAAGACCCGCAACTTACTGGTAGCATGTGTGCTTACTAAACTGAACCTGCTTCAATGTACCATTCACAGAATCGAGTCCGCCTGTCTATATGAGTATCACATGTTGTGGATCAGGCAATCGCAGGGGTGGTTTTTTCAAGGTTTCCTCTCAGTTTTCCACCGTAACAAGGCTAGGTGCAGTTTAAAGTGGACAATCTGTCATCATATAAGTGAATACCCTTGACATTAAACCCCATTCAAACAAACCATCAGAAATAATGATTTTTTGCTGCCCCATATGTAATATATTTATTGTGAAGAAAGAATATTTGCTTGCCTACAATGGGTCACTGGCTAGATAGTCCATTACACTAACTAAAATAATTATTACAGTTTTGCAGTGCACTATTATTAGTGCCAAGCTGTCTTTGCTTACTATTAGAGATAGAAAAATATCTAACTCAAGCAAAACTGTTGTGAAATATCATAAAGTATTAATTTGTTTCTTTCAGGGTGTGTATCAAGCACGGGATTGCTATATAACAATTCTGAGGTATGGAGGCAGGGGGATTGCGTGACGTGTCGCTGTGAGGCAGGAGAGGCTTTGTGTCAGGCAGAGATGTGTGCCAGGAGGTGTCAGAACCCTAGGAAAGTTAAAGGACATTGTTGCCCTATATGTGACGGAGGTAATTAAAATGTTTCTCTCTTTACTTTCACTTCAAGGAACCAGATTCCTGGTTACCTTTGGTTTCTTTATCAATAGCTGCTCATTTTTGTTCCAAGACCAATGGATGCAGTCCTTGTGCTCTCTTCTTAAACTCAATGTAAAATAGTGTCGGGTCACAAGAGCTCTATTATAAGGCCTCCATATAAAATACTTATATCCGACTGCTGATATTAGAAATAATATCCAAACCAGTACTTACTTGATTATTAGATATTTTAATCAAGTTTAAACCTCTGGCTTTCTTGCTGATAAGATATTTGAATGAAGTTATAACTATATGCTTTCTTGCTGATAAGATATTTGTATCAAGTTGTAATCAATTGCCTTCTTTAGGATTAAATCTTTGAATCAAGTTGTAATAATATGCCTTCTTATTGATAAGATATTTGATGAAGTTAAGATATTTGAATCAAGTTGAAATCATTTGCCTTTTTGATGATTACATGTTGAAATCAAGTTTTAACCACTTGCCTTCTTGATGATAAGATATTTGAATCAACTTTAGATATTTGAGTCAGGTTGTAATCAATTGCCTTCTTGATCATAGTATATTTGGATCAAGTTGTAAGCAAATCCCTTCTTGGGGATTTGATTTCCAGTACAGAATTACTTGTGTCCTCAATGATAAGTTATTTATCTAGTTCTAATTACTTGATGATTTGGTATTACAATCCAGTACAAATAAGATGTGATAAGACATGATAATCCAGTCCTAATCGAATGTCTCCTGGGTGATAAGATATACTAATCCATAACTAATCATGGCTCATTGGTGATAAGATACAATAATCCATTACTAATCACTTGTCTCCTGATAAGATAAGGCTATCTAGTACATGTACTATTTGCTTGTCTGCTGGAGGATTAGATAAGTTAATTAAGAACTTATGACTTACTTCCATTGTGATAGACAGATTTATTCAATAGTGAAGTGTTGAATAAACTTCAAACTGAGAGTCTTTCTATATTTCCAAAGAAATTGAGTGAGCTAAGTAACATTCAGTATGCAATTATAGATTCAACAAGATATTCAACTTGGTTGAAAGTTTTCATTGAGAATTTTTGAGAAGATAAAGGGAAATATATCTTTATATTTGATTGCATTTTAAACAAATTTATTTGTAGCCATCCTGTCACTTTCCAAACTATGTCTAATGGTGAAATGCAACTTTTGTCAGATATTATGATGAAGTTAATAAGCTTCAAATTGTTATGCTGTGAATGTTAATAAGGAAAATCATTGGAGTCAACTAAACATTTATCATATCCATGTCTGAGTGAATGAATTAGGAATCTAAGTGATGAATAATTTAACAACATATACACCTTTCTTTTTTACCTGTCTTACATTAATGCTATCAAGTTCTGTGAAAAAAAAGATTTTAAAAACGAAATTGTTAACCTGAGAATAGGTCGTTAAAATGCAAAGGGGGATCATTCTATAAATCTCTGTGGGGGGGATCTGACTTTTGGGTCAGAGGTTAACAACTTGACTACCCAGGGGACCGATAGATAAGTGACATACAGAAGTACATGTATGTTATACATTACCACAAGTATCTAGTCAAGGATCTGGAACAAGGACATGAATAAAAAGTAACCTGCCACATTCTCAAAGGAAGCTATTTTCTCAAACCATATACCCTGCTTTATTTCCATAAATGTGTGACAAGAATTCTGGACTATGATCAGATTAACTCTTATCCAAAATATGATAGCCTTGTGTGGTGATTTTTGAAAGATAAAATTCTGCAGATTTCCCTATTTAAGACTGAAATCATGATATATAGCGTTGATGGTGATAAGCCGCTTGCCCCAAACTCGACCGGGGGTCTGTTACCTGATCACATCACCCTGATATTGTTACTTATAGTGTTTTGTGTAATCAGTTGTCAGGGTGATTGACAGGTGAGATGATTATGACACCTGTCTTTTCTTCTCGCACCTGTGTCGTGTCAATGTTACGATACAGATACCCCCTATTACTACTCACAGAGAAAATCGGCCTCTTCTTCTCTCAGACAGGGTGTTATTATCTGAACATTATGTCTGTCAAGAATGCCCTCTTGACTGTTTCTGTGGGTGGGGGTATAAAAAGTCTCTTGTAGGTAGGTATAATCAACCGATTCAGCCTATGACCAGAGTAATGTACATACACAATAGAAACCAGCATCCTCTGAGAATTAATCATCCTCATCAATCACAAAACTTGACATCTTCAACATACATGAAAATTGTTCAAACTTCACTTTTTTCATTAATATTCTTGGTTGCGATAAGAGTCAGCTTTCTGTTGTCCTGGCATTCAGAGCTAAGGACATGTCTGAACTGTTTTTGTAATGTGCCATGTGATTGTGCTGTCTTGTCTGTGACCAGTGATGTCCTGGGTTGTTTCCTTCCTCCATTCAGCTGACCAGCTATTGTGTTAAAACTCAATCAAACAACCACTTAATTATTAATTACATGAAATTGTTAGCATCAAATGATAAAAGTCATCATATATAATCTGTGTTTCTAATTTTCCAACACACCTATACATTTACAAATCTGAAAACATAGTATATAACTTTGTATGTTAAAACAAAAAACAGAAAAAAATAGATAGGAAATATAGAAATGTTACAATTCTTACCTTGTGAAGTAATTAAAAAGCCCAGGCACAGGTGCCTAAAAAAAATGACAATGCATATAAATGAAACTGAAATGTTGTTTACCAAGGTCCTCTTATTTGATTACATCTTATCATGAAACAACAGCAATAAAGCCCTATTCCACAGGAGTTTATTTTCATTCCTAGATAACTCAAGTCTATTGTATTATTTCTCTGTAACACAAGAGTTATTCACAGCACAAAGATATACATTTACAAGGAGATTCAACACTGTTTTGTTGGTGACAATATTAAATGTTCAAACCTCACGCAAAATGAAGTTATGTGTCCAGAATTGCACCTATGTAATAAACACATTGATATTGATCTGTATCTGACCAGATTAGGGGTAAATCAAGGTAAACAAATATAACCTAAGACATGACGACTGTTATGGATGTACAACTTCTGAATATAATTGGGTAGCGACGTTTCGATCTCGATGCTAAG
>JARFOD010110037.1:5085-15542 GCA_031763545.1 Mopalia muscosa
AATGGGTGAACGAAACCACCCTCGACACCACTGGCAACAAACAAAGACAGGACATGACAAATACAAGACGACAATGACAGGATGCAAACAGACACCACAAACAGATCAGCTTCCTTTTCCCCTTTAGCTCTGAGAGCACCAGGGCAACATGAAGCTCCCTCCAACCGCCCGCACACAGGCATGAAACAAGAAGGTTTTTTATTAAGATGATGTATTTAATCTCTGTTGTGTATTCAACTCACAGGCGTATGGTTTCTCTTGGCATCTCTTAACTCCTCTGATAATTGTTTCACCTGTGTCTCTAAGGCCATCTCTCTTATCTTTAACACTGAAACTTGTTCACTTGATAACTGAGCCTGGGCTAGTTGAGAACGGAGGTGACTTAGCATTACCTGAAACATAACAGACGGACAGTAAGAAAAATATATCAAACTGCTGTCAAACTAGTCATTGATAAAAGAAACAAAGATAAGTTATAAAGAAACTGTTCAAATAGAAGCCCTATGCATATGAATTTAAGCTAGAATCAGACAAGTGATATTAAAGGTTAGTTACATTGGTTGTTCTGATTTTGAATATCAGACCAGTAAAAAACAATTATGCGAAACTAACTGTCATAAATTACGGATCTGCCTGACCAGTGGAGGATTTAACAAAATTTTACCCCCGTTTTGAGTGTTATCATCTCATGCCTGTTGACTGAGTCTACAATAGCATTAATTTACGAAACAGTTCATTTATCACGGTACAATAACATTAAACCCCAATCAAACAAACAAACATTTATCAAGTCTAATAAAAGCTTATGGAAAAAAGTAGTGCCTTATACTTGACATGCACATAGTTCTCACTTAACAACACTGTTAAGACACGCTCTAAAACTTGCATTTCTGAGTCCTCATTTTCACTAAACAAGAGTTTTATTCCAATGTACTTTACACTACAACCCTTGGAGAACCAAGGTGGCATAACCAGACTCAACAGCCATACAATAGAATGGCTGCCTGGGAACTAGTAGGCCCCCAATCAGATGATGTGTTATGATAAGCCTCTGATAGTGACCAAATGTGGTCAGAATCTCAATACTCAAAGCTGTAGGCAAGTAAGCACAAGTAAGCCCAAAACTGATTGTTTGGATGTAATTGTAACAGTGGAAGTTAACTCGACCTCGATCAATGCTTTTGGCCGGGGGTGTGGTTATACATACTGGTCACAATTATCAAATCTAAAATAAAGTTTCACCCAGCATAAACATTTCTCACCTCCTGTGAGTCGACTTTACTCTGTAGCTGAGCGAGCCTGGTTCCTGAGTGTTGAATAGCCTGGTCCGTGAGAACATGCTGAAGTTGTTTCTGGTGGGATGATCTTAACTCATGAATCTGAAATAAATAAACGTAAGGATAATAATTATATCAGAAATAAAACCTTCCCTCTTTGGCACAGTATAATAAATTGATCAATTGGTGTTGTACACCATGCTTAGGGTATTTTACTTATATGACAGCATGTATTCAAACAGTTTTTAACACAGGCACAACCATAAAATGTGAAGTGTTTTGATAAAAATGGAAAGGTAATCTTCCTCCACTCCAAACAAACAGAAATAACTCACTTGATCTTCATAGTCCTCTCGACTCCTCCTCATGACACCTTCAGTCTCTGCCAGTGATTTACGTAGATCAACTCTCTGCTGGTGTAACTCTAATTGCAGGTGATCAACCTGGGCAAATAAACATCACACACTGATTTACAGTTTGAATTCTGTTTAAATTTAAATTCTATTTTAATTTATATAGGTCATCAAATTAGTTGTGAAGCGTGTGTAAAAAAATTCTTCAGTAAGATATTAAAACTATCACAACAAAATTTTGTCATGTCACAGGACCTCACCATATAAAAGGTTTATTTGACTCACATGACACAGTGACAGTCCAATGGGTGAAGGAAACCACCTTTATCGCACTGCAAACAAACAGAGACCCAAAATTTTGACATCAAAAACGGAGCAGCTTCATGTTGCCCTTTAGCTCAGAGGGCACCAGGGCAAAATAAAGTGCCTTCCTAAGCCATCTCGACATCACATTGAACAGCAATACAAGATTCACCAAAGTCACCATGTGTGAATCCTCATATACTAGAAGACCTAGTGGTACACTGAAGTATTCTGGAAGGTCAGTAGCCATCTTCGCTAATCACCAGACCCTGTCAATTGGCCCAAACATGATTTGAAATGACACTGTCAACCACACTGCCCTAAACCAGAGGAAAACATATGTCCTTCTTCTATGTTTGTTTGTTTGTTTGATTAGGGTTTAACGTAATACTCAAGGGTATTTCACTTATATGATGAGGTAGAAAACCGAGAAGAAACCACCCCCGTGATTGCCGGAGCCACTTTGTGTGACTCACTCATATACCTGAGGGTCGACAGAGGCATCTTCTTCTTAAGTTACAATCTTTGTAACCTTATAAAATGTCACTTCCCACATACCTGTGCACGTAACCTTTCATTTTCTTCCTGTACATCAGAGATATGTATTCCTGTAAATGTATTAGGCTGGTACTCTCTATCAGTGTCCAGTCTATCACAGTATGGTGTTAACGGTCTATTAGTGTCATTATCTACAGGCTCCGCGCGAGATGCACCCTTCTTCTTACCCCCAGAACGAACACTATCAACTGGAAAACAAGCATAAATTTGAAAAATTTCAATTTCTTCATTGGCTTGGGGGCTTACATCAATACCATAGTGAATGAAACAGCCAAGTGAAATATTTGGGGAGTTAAAATATACGTGATCATTGTTACACATAACAAAAATCATATGATTTATTGGTGTTTTTTACACCATGCTTAAGGGTATTTCACTTATACGACGGCAATGTATTCCAATAATAATTGACACTAGCACAAGATGTGAAGCATTTCCATAATGTTGGAAAGTTAAAGGTCACTAACCTTGTTTGGGTTGAGTATTTTCAGATTTTTTTCTCAAGTTACTGTCAGTCTTATCAGTTGATTTCGCTCTCAAATCAAGCTCTTGTCGTAGGGCCCTGACTTTAATCATCATTTCCCGCTCTCTATCCTGACTAGATTGTAATTCGTTTCTTAGGGTTGCTGAAATCAGATTTTAAATGATATTTTAATTGTAAATATAGCACGCAGCAACATAACCTTTCAAGTCAAAAATTAATTCACAAATAAGCAGAATAGTATAGAAACATGGTAAAATAGCCAGTACTTAATCAGTTTGATTTCTGTTGTGTCTTATAATGAAGGAAACAGTAAAGCATTTGTTAGTTTATTAGTCATGATTAGTATTAGTATTATTTCAGTGATATGGCCGTATACCTGCGGGAGAATGAAACCACCCTCTAATAACTACCAACTAACAAGGACAAGGCTAAAAAAAAAAATAACAACAAAATTTGAAGGTCCAAAACAAAGACCCAGCCTCAGTCGTAACAACCTTTGTGGAAACCTCATGATTGCTTTGTCAGCACACACATTTATCCATAGTGATGCCATGACTCTTAAGCCATTTTGACGTCAAAGCACCCCTTTTTTATCAATGAAACCATTGAGCTTTTCTTACATTCTTGTTGTGAGTTCTGAATTTTGAGTTCATTTTGAAGGCGGGTGACATCAGCAGTGAGGTCGATGATTTGCTTCCTGTATCTCTCCCTGACCGCCTCCAGCTCTCTCTCCAGGGACTGTACATTAGTATGAGGGTGATCACCCTGAAGGTATGACCCAGATCCGTGAGCGCACATTTTCTCTAACTCGGTTATCCTCTCCTCATACTGTAACTGTAGAAATAGAGAAATGTGGAGATTAAGATGTTAACCCCTTCTTGGCATCACCCATCACAAAGTGAGATAAACTGATACTTCATCATCCAGTCAATGTTCCCCACTCTTCATACTGAGCACCAATAATGCAACAGATAGCTTTTTGTATTCCTTATTATTAATTTTATTTTACCCTTGTAGTAGCTTTTATGATTGCCATACACACTTAGATAAAGCAAGGTACAGCATTTATTGTTACATGAGTGAAAACAAAACAGAGCTGCAATGAATTTCTGTTTAATACCTGTAATGAAGTTTAGTTTTACAACAGAAGTCAATTTACTAAAAAAATTGTGACCTAGCTCCTTTGACTGTACAATATATAGTTTGAGTCAGTTTAAAATTACATTTTCATTTCAAAAGAGTATATTTCAGTTTGTGTATGCATGGAATATATATGGTGAGCTGGTACCTTATGATGTAAGTAAAAACATTTTTTATGCATATGCTGGATAATTACCCATGATGCACCCACATTTCTAACAAATTAAAAGTATGCAACAGAGAAGTGCATTTGAGGCTTTAAAATGTTTGTTTGTCTGATTGGGGTTTCTATGTGTACTTATTAAATGTCTCACAGTAACAGCCACAAAAACAGAATAACCCCACATTTATCAGGGATCAGAGGTAGACAGACCTTTATGACATTGAATTTCTGTTCCATTCCTCTTAAGAGTTTATTACACTCATCGTCTTTGTTGTTCAGCTCTGTTTCTAGCTTCCGGACTCTTGTCTCCAGGGCCTGTACTGAGGGAGGTTTGGGGCCGGCCTGATTGTTAGCCATGTCGGCCGCACATGCTGCCATCATCAGGGTTGGTATGGAATTAGGGTGACGTCGTCTTAATATCTGCTCCATTTCCTTCACCTAAAAAAATAATTAATATTAATATTAAACACAACAGCAGATTTTAAAAGTTTGTCTGATTGGTTTGTTTGTTTGATTGGTGTTTAACGTCGTACTCAAGGGTATTTCACTTATATGACGACGGACACAAATACAGAACATCACAAACAAATCTGCTTCCCATTATCCTTTAGCTCTGCGAACGCCAGGGCAACAGAAAGCAGCCTCTTTTCTCGCCTCTTACGATCGTTGATTACTTGACAAAGGCAGTTGAATTGAAGGAGTAAGTTGACTATAATTACCTGGACTTCAATAAAGCATGTGACTGTGCGGCATCAATTATTTAATCGCAAGCTTAAATATCATACTTTTTTCCTTTAATGGCTCTAATCATATTTTAAAGAACCTGTTTTTTGCGCGTTATCCCTAATGGAAACCAATGCCGTCTGGGTCCCGCAATGGTCATTTTTAGCATAGCTGATATTCATCATGTATACAAAGGATATCTTAAAATGTATTGTCGTCTTATATATCAATTTATGCTGATGACACAAAACTTGTTAAAACGTTTCATTGTGGAAGACAGAATAGCTCTTCAAAGTGATACTACGACTCTATCTAAATGGTGTGAAGTTTGCAGACTTACTTTAAACGAGGGTAGATATTAAACTTTTACAAACATACTTAAACGTCTATTTTCAGATTATTATCTTCACCAAGGGAAGTTAGAAAGTGTTTAAGAGGTAAAATACCTTGTTATCTATTTATCACATGAATTACTTTTAAAATACATTTTACTGATGTTTTCAGTAAAGGTGAGATCTATTGAAGAGGGTCCAACAAGGGGCATAGACGAAGATACAATTCCAGTGAATTGGTTTCATTCCCGCCTTTGTCGTCGATTTTATCACCTAATATTATTATACAAGAATTTACAGTCAGGTGTCGCTGCTCGTATCTCGTCGAGCAGGTGTGTTTAAATTGCCTTAATAGACGTTTGCGGATGGGGGACGTTTTTGAAACAGCAAACACAGCATAAATGTTAGAAAACATAGCTTTTTCAATCGTTTAATGTTAAATATGAAAAACTTAGCAAATGTCTGTGACATTGATAGTTTTACTTGCAGCAAGCAATTATAATGTTACATGTTACATTTATTCACTTACAATACAAAACATAGTAATTAATACTTATATATGCTATTTACACATATAAACTATATTCACATCGCTAATTTAATGGGATAAAATAAGCCCCCTGGGGCTTCTGATTCCGCCAGAAATCATATACGTTAAATATTTGGAAAATGAGTTATCTGCTTAATACTGTACTTTTTATATTGCTTGTTTGTTCTGGTGAAATAAATTAAATGAAATTAAATGAAATGAAATAAAAAGATAGCCTGAAATCAGTGCGCTTGTGTTAACATAAATATCTGTTACTAATTAATTGCGTACAAATTTATATAATTTTTGCTCCTCTTTAATATCTTTAATTTTTATACTCCTGGCGTAAAACAAGCAGTGTCATGTGTTCACGTTGGCGGGCAGACGGTTGGTTACACAGTTTCTGCTCAATATCTTGCTTAAACTGGACCCGAGTTTTTATATCACACTTGGTTACTAGTTAAGACTTTGAGACGAAGGTCAACTCTGATGCTGAGCGTAATCTGTGAATTATGAGGTGCGCACTACAATCTGATTGGTCAATTTATTTCTGCTCAATATCTTGGTTTAATGTTGACTGATTCTTGACAAACTAACTCAACAGTTACAACTATGAAGACGGAGGTCAGGTTCAAATTGAGCGAAAACCGTGAAAATATAATTTCTTTACTGCAATCTGATTGGTCAATGCATCTGCAGTCTTACAGTTTCCGCTCAATATCTTGCTTAAACTCTGTTCGCGGTTTACCACACGTGGTCAGACGCGACAACCTATATAGACGAATTCCATATTCCGTGTATCTAATTGGCCAATTCATTTCCGCTCGATATCTGGCTTAAATGTTGTAGGATTCTCGTCAACTGTACTCAACAGTAAGACTCTACGAATATGGTGGTCAGGTTTGACAGTGAGCGTAAATCATGCAAAATTAATAACTACACTGTGATCGGTCGATTCGTTTCCACTCAATATATTACTTTATTAAAAGTGGTCTGGTTTTTGTCTTTAATACACGCACAATAGCTATAATGATGAAAACTATGGTGTTCATATATAGGATGGAAAATGCACCATAAAACACTGTGCACAATAGATACCGTAAGTACCGCAATCCGATTGGTCATTTCATTTCCGCCTAATATCTTATTTAAATATCCGATTTTTGTCAAATCCTGCCGGTAACTACCTTCTCTGTGAAAACTATGTCACCTGGTCACGATAGTTTTGTTTAAATACTAAATATCTTAACTAAAACAATTAATAATTTTTAGACGTTTTTTTCTGGAATCTGTCAGTTGAATATGGCTGCTGATAACACTGCTGGTAGTGGACAGGAGTATTATAGAATTTCACATTGGTCTTGTTAAACATTTCTTTATTAATAGAAAATTAATTGTATAATAGGGTCTACCCCTGAATTTGCTCACTCCGAGTCTTTGTTTGTTAATCTTGGATCTCAATGTTTTATTGTTTCTTTAATATAAAATGTTACCTCTTATCAGACTTGTAATAAACCTATTGGCATGTAAGTTCCTGAAATAAATACAATACAATATAGTTCAATATAAAACATCCAAAAAAAAGGCCATTTCCAATGTATTACAGCAATGAGAGTCGTTTCATATATCCACCTGATTGGTCACTTTCTGTTCATTGGCAACAATTCAACCAAGGAAATGGTACAAGTTACACGACTTTTTTGTTTCAAAACTTGCAAATATCGTGTGTACAGGTCCAAACGAAAATGGCTGACCTGCAGTTTGACGAAAGCATCTTGCATCTGTTACAATAGTGAACCCTTGACGACCAGCCACCAACGTGTTCGTGTTATAGGATTGCCATCGAATTTATCACTGACGATTAAATACTTATTCCATCTGTTTGTTGTTTTTCGATCAAGTTCAATTTTTACAAAACTTTCAAATTAATTAAGATCCTTGTCGTCTCCATGACCTTGCATATAGACCATTAGTCATAAATCAGGGCCATGTTGTGTAGTGATATTCCGTAAATTTCAGTCTATGGTGCATTTGAGATCAGGCAAATTACAACTGTATAAATACACAGGGACTATGCTTTTATATACAGCTGCAGATTAATGTAACTTTTAAAAAACAATTACTCCGAATTCTTAAATCAAAAATTCGTTACAGCTTAAGTTGACCCATATTGCATATTGACACCTTTTTAAGCAACTGTATTTTCCGTTGCTGTTGCTAAGTTGAGGTCCGCCACTTCAGGTGAACATTATGTTGTAGGTTTATCTCAAAGTTCCTGTCTGCTGTACATGATGTTTACAAAATGAAAACATGTGATTTGTACATACCGGGAGTGATTGTTAAATGCTGACTCGTATAGAAACTATATTAAAAGTGATTTTTTCCTATCATATTTAACAAAATCAAAGTTAAATTTTAACCGGCACTCTTTTCTGTTGCACGGGAGATGATCAATCTTATGGAAGATTTACACTAACCTATATGTGTGTATAAAAGCGATCTGCTTGAATCTTTGTTCAGCCGTGCGAAAATATCTATTGATTTCTTCTCTTTTAAAATAATTCAAAACTGGCATTTATAGTTAACAAATCTTCAACTTCGTGACACGGATATCACGTTTATGAATAAGAGAAAATTATTATACCTTCGATTCATAAATTGATATCTATAATATTCAGAAGTAAAAAAAAACATTAAACATTTGTAAATTAAGAAAATATAATTTATGTTGTTCATACAATTTGACAGTAACGTTTGATATTTTATATAGTTTAGCTGTATGTTATTATAGTTTGGTATGTAAGTGTTTGTAGATTTTCAAATTTTATGAATAAGTGTTTATACTGCATACCAATTTTAATATACAACTTTAATATATGTAAATTTTATTCGACGCCCAATTGGCTTGTCCCACATTCTTCACAATACATACATATTACTATTATTATTTATTCTATTGTACCGCTTAGAAGGATCACGGTGAACTATTTGACCTTGTGTAAAAAGCATCGATGCATAAACATAAACACTTCATGAAAGGGAAATACAGACGGGGAAACCCGCCAATGGATGCTAAATATCAAGAGAGGGATTTGGTTGGTGGATACCCTACAAACAATTTCTATAAACATTCTATCCAAAAAGTAAGGTACAGTGTGAAATGGACAATCCATCTTCATATAAATGAAATCCCTTAAGTGCGACATTAAATCCGATCATACAAACTATTTAAATTTAATTTTTGCTTCTGGAAATTGTTGCATATTGAGAATTTAAGGTCAATTAGTTTATTCTACTGGCAGTTTTAGGTTAGGTAAATTAGAGTTTTAAAAAGTCAGGTGACCTTGTTTCAAGCAGTTGGAAATAGACTTTTAATAAAATGGACGAAGTAAACTAGACTCATTACGTAAGGTTAGCGTGTCGACCTTCTAATCCTACAGTCCCAGTCCGCCCATCAACCGCTGTATTTGAGCGAGTCCGGCATCTGCAGGGATGCTTTTCTCGGTAAATTGTAACATAGACAATCCGTGATCATAGAAGATAAATACCCAAATCAAACTAACAAAATTTGTTATCATATTTAGACACAAGACATTAATATCTCTTCATATTTAAACGCAATAAGCATATAATGAAGAATTATGAGAAATCAGAATGTCTCACTTAAGTCCCGGCCACAACCCACCGTGCGTGTTTTTAGTCCCTACGTTTTTTGGGGAGGCCATACTGGGGTTGAATCCGTAGCTTGACCGCATGCAGCTCGAACGCAGCGAAAGTTCCTCGAGCCGCGATCCCAAACCGACGTACTTGCAAGTGCGTGCTGTCTACTTGCAAAAACGTGGGCAAATGTTGGGGATCTGTACGTGGTGAGTACGCTTCAGAACGGATTTGGCAGCACTCAGATACGCCGTAGCACTTTTAGTGTACGAGGAACTTTTGCGTGCCTACTCCGCACTTCCCCAGTTCAACGCTCCACAGAGCACGCAGAACTCACGTGGACCGTACCGAGTAAGCACATGCTCCGCATTTACAACGCACGTCGTGTTCACTGATTTCTGCAGTATATATAAATTCTGAGCCGACGGACGAGTGCCAATATTCCGCCTCCGAGATGCCTAAGAAGACACAGAAGAATGGGTCTATCTGCAGCTCAAAAGGCAGCGGAGAACCTCGGAATGTCGTTATATATATATACCCCCTCCCCACTCCCTCACATCGGGTGGAAAAACTCACGTTCATTGCACTTGCACACTTAAAACATGCGAGTGAGTAAGGACACCGTATGCGAGTAGCACGTGTAAGTAGGCCAACGGCCTCCGTACGATAACGTGGCAATGGCACGAAGATCGTTAGCACAATGAATAGGGCTAATTCCTTCGTCTTAGCCCTACGTCCCGCCAATCTCAACCCATGGTGAAGGTTGGAAATTGATCCGCCGCTATGGCCGGCCTCTCAAAAAATATATCCGATTTTTCTCAGATTTTTTTTTTGCGTAGAAAAATCACGATAATCAAACTTCTTCTTTCTTTTCTGACGTTTAAATAAAGTTTTATTTGAATTTCTCGCCCGAGTTGACACGTATAAGTTATCTCCCT
>JARFOD010110048.1:0-15541 GCA_031763545.1 Mopalia muscosa
AGAAAAATACAGGATTTATTTTACAGATAGTTTATAGTATTATCTTTGTAATTCAGTCACTTTTAATCGGATTTAAACCCCATTTGGGAATACCTTTAAGTTCCCTAAAATTAAATCGGTCAAATAGTCGCGAAACGCGGACATTGAGCGGCTCTTTTCTGGCTACAGTAATAAAATTTACGTCATCATAGGACTCCAGCCAAGGGTTACTACTCCAAACTACTATGCATTTCAACCCTTGGCGGATAGTTCATGTATAATGGGACTCTGTTTCCAAGTACTTGATTGGATGCGTAAGAACTTCTACGCACCCAATCAGCTAGTGAAAATGGCTGCGGATGTAACTAAACAAGGAGAATTAACTTGAACTTTGATTGTTTTATCCGCCAGATGGCGTTGCTGAAAGTCTCATTGTACATTAATCATCTGCAAAGGGTTGAAATCGAAGTAGCTCGGAATAGTAACCCATGGCTAAAGAAGATGCAGGAAAACATCTGCATCTGCTGCAGACTTTCCCTGGCAAGATTTTAGTTACACCCCAAATTCCGGAGACCACAACTGCCTGTGTATAGATAAAGGCCATTCATTACACATGTGTTGTAAAACATTCGAAGGGGTGCTTTTTAATGATCCAGTTGAAATACGGAGAGCTGAACATTGGATGGAATCTAGCTTAGCCTTTACAGTGACGCACGCTGACTCGTACGCTTCACAGCAGTAATCTAAGCTGGAGCGAATCAAAGCTCTATAAATAAGGATAAGACAGTGTTTACCAGCACCCCATGTGTTTCCGGGTACAAACCGCATGAGGTAAAGGGTCTTTCGGCTTTTAATTAGAAGAGAATATATATGATCTTTCCGTGTTAGTTTTGGGTTCCAAATATAACGCCGAGATAACGAAACGTCAAGGATACTTTTATCACATTATTGTTAATATGTAAAAACTTTGGCGGGAGAGGCCGCTTTCGTGTAAATACAACTGCTTTAGATATGGAGGAAGAAACTTGAACCCCCATAACTTACTCCAGGTGCCAACAGCGTCTAACCCTTGATGAGTATATTTTTTGGCCAACATAAAATTGCGCGGACAGAACCAGATGGCTTTGTCATCTGCAAAAATTGAACAGTTTACTTTAAGCTAAGAGCATGTCGACCTTGCGATCCATCTCAACTCAACTCAACTACCAGCATCTCACTGCAACTGGATGCAACTGAATTCACTCAATTTCAGTCAACATGTTCGCTCTTGCTAGTTGCAGCTAGTTGCAGTTGATCGCAAGCGAGTTGGGTTTGTTCTACTTTTCTGCAACTGGCTGCGATCGATCAAAACAAAACACATCACATGATGAATCACATGACCACTGAAATGGCTCATCTTGAATTGAACGAAGGTACACATAAACAAATAATCGAGCTTTGGCTGGGGAACTTTTGCGTGTTGTGTTTTGTAGGGCGAGCAAATATTTATCAAATAGGGACACTTGCTGTAAGCATTGTTGAAAAAACAACATTCAATTTGTGTAAATATGGTACTTTTCTGACTGCATCACATGATAAGCATTAACCATCCGACAGCATTATATCTGCACAATGAGCATGCGCAGTTTTTCCCAGTTGCAGTCGACCTGTTCCTGACCCGTTCTGTGATGTTCAGTTGCAGTGAATCGCAAGAGTTTTGCTAATGTCGACATGTTCGTGACGACCACGTCGACTGGGTCCAGTTGTCATCAGTTTCAGTGGATCGCAGGTCGACATGTCCTTAGCTTTATATCTGCCTGATCTTCTCTGCTAAGCATATATAAACTGTATGTCAATAAATTTGTGTATAATAATGTAACCAAAATATGGTGCTTTGTGTGTTTGTTTGGGGATATAAATCATTATTAGAGGCGTTTCACTAATATGAAGACTGTGATTACCTGAGCTACTGCTCCACACTTTTGGAGTAATATATTCTGTTTTTTTTTGCATACTATTAATATTCAAAATACATTCAGAACGGTTTTGGAAAACTTTGGAAAATTGTTCCTCAGTTTGTTTCTTGAACTGAGTCTTATGCTGTACTTTAGGTCATTTGACTAATATGACGACATGCCCGTCCAACTCTAAAATGATCAATAGAAGGGGCGCCCGCAGCCGTGGCTCAATTAGTGCACTGCCTGAACTGGACCTGCTCCGATTTACCCTTCACGGGAGATCGAGTCCGCCTGTCCACCATCATATATGTATATATATGAGCGAGTCACATGTTGTGGCTCCGGCAATCGCAGGGGTGGTTTTTACGAGGTTTCCTCCCGGTTTTCCATCGTAATAAGACTGTGTACAAAGTGAAGTGGACAATCCGTCGTCATATAAGTGAAATACCCATGAGTACGGCGTTAAACACCAATCAAACTATCAAAGAAAGCGACAGAAAGACCACACACACATTTTGCATTTGTGTTAAAATGTTTAGTTTAGAAGACCCGGGATAACATGATACTACCACCAATCACTCGTCTTGAGAAAAAACTTCAACAAAAACTAACGACAAAGCAGCAGATTGTTCCAACCTACTGCACTAACAACAATTCAAATGCATTGGTTTCAACAGTTGGATTTTGCTTATTTCCTAATTTAATTGAAGTCATAAAGGTAAAAACATTTCAAATTTTGGTTTGCCCTTCAACTCTAAGAGCAACATGAATGGAATGTAATGTAAATTAGTGTTGACAGCGCATGCAGATCTGTCATTAAAACTATACTTTGCATTATTTATGTCAGTAGCTCAGTTAATGTTAAATAAGTTTTGACTTAGGGTTTTAAGTGATTATACGCGTGTTTATAATATACGCAGCTACTGCTTTAATAACTTTATCGCAACTTGTATTCGGGTTTAAGATCTTTTCTATATTAGGCCTCGATATGTCAACACACAATAAGGGATTGAAAAGAACGTCACGACACACATTATAACACACTATAACGGGAGCACTTTAACAGGAAATATTCAATTGTGTCAGGGATAAGAACAATATGAAGCAGCCGAAGAATTTAATTTACAGTTTAACAAAAACAGACTTAATATTTGTGTTCTCGGTTAAACATATGCCCATTGTATTTATAATTGTCCAATTCGAGCTCAAAATGTTTGGTTTCATTATTAACAAGAACGACTCGATGGATTGGCTGAGTGTTGTCACAACACTACCTGTTATTACAACACAATGTCTTACATGGACTTCAACACCAGTTTAAAGCTAAACATTTGCTTGCCTTTGTTAATGATTATTGACTTTCTGAACAGCTGGTGTGTTCTTACCTGGCACTGGTAAAAACTCATTGGGTTTACATTGGCAGAGATACTTGCGAAGACTGGAAAACATATCCTTGTAACCCCGTCGGTAACTTTTGGAACAGATTGCGTACACAAAGGGGTTTAACAAACCAGTCATCTTGTTTGTGCTGAACGCATACTTTATTGCCAAGTTTTTAACGTTTAGCTGATACGTTTGTAATGTTACCATTATCTGAAATGTAATACAAATCATTTTAAGTCTATTTATTTGTTTGTTTGATTGGTGTTTAGCGTCGTACTCAAGGGTTATTCACTTATATGACGACGGACAGAAAAACAGGACATCACAAACAAATCTGCTTCCCGTTACCCTTTAGCTCTGCGAACACCAGGGCAACAGAAAGTAACCTCTTTTCTCGCATCTTACGATCTACCGAGGAAGCCAAGGGAGTATTCTGCAGGGCCATGGCCCACCCGCTCCCTCACGGGGCCATCCAATGGCACGTTGTTCCATGGAGCGCACCTCGCAAATGATTGGAACTATTCCGCAGTGGAGATATCCTGTTATTTCCATTGGTTCACTCGGAATTTAAAGACGCGCATAGGCGTTCCAAATATGCAGCGGGTTTGGCCGATTGACTGGCTCTGTACTAAGTATTTATAACGGAGGAATTAATCAATATCTGAGCGACACAAGCACAAACGAGCGATACAAATTTAGCTCCAGCGTATGTCAGTTGCATGCCAGCTTTATTAAAGGGTAGTGTGCTATTTTAAAACCTCCAAGGCGATTTTTTAAATGGTTTAAAACTGTAAGTCTATTAATGTGATAATCAAAACATGCTTACAATTTTCAACAGTTTTTTTATTTAACGCAGAGCAACTTATTTTGAGAAAGAAGGTCATCTTTATAAATAGGAATATAGTATTATTATCTTTATCCTTCAAACACGCTTGGCTTTTTACGCTCTTTCTCGCATTACTCGTCATCTACAGGCAGTCAGCCGATGCGTTATCTGTAACGTCACGTGGTGTTTTACCTAGAATAAATGGCAATACAACCAGTAGTACACCGTATTGTCAAATATACACCTATCATTGAGCAGACCCAAATGACAAGGGAGATCACTCTCGGTGACCCCCCAATCCAAACAGTCGATAATATGGCCATGTGACTCGGGGACAAAGTGCTTCAGACTCATTTCATCTAGTTGTATCAGCTCCTCCTTCCTCGGTATATATAGATACATTACAGACTTGACAAGCTGCACTATAAGAGAAGACAGCATGGCAGATATACAGAAGGTAGGTTGAATAATCTGGTCATGTTCTTACAGTGTAATTAACAAACAACAGACCAACAAGCTTGGCAGGGTTTTGCTTTATTTACAATAGAGAACTGGCTTGAATTGGCGACACAACTAGGTCAGTCTGACACACAAGCATACAAGCCAAGCTCTGTTACAACCAGCGGCCAGGTTCACAGCTGTAAAGAATTGAGTGGTTGGTGCTACGAATTTTACATCTATTTGGGTAGTAATAATAAAACAACACTACGAATAGAACAAATTTGCAAACTAAGTGTATAGGATTTTTCCTTCGTCTTAGCCCTACATCAAAATATCTCAACCGGTTTATTTCCTGCCGTTTAAATCAGTAAGTTCTCACTTGAGTCTACACGTTTAAGGCCGGCAATACAATACTGTGGATCAATTGTTAACCTCCACCACGGATGGACATAGGCTAAGACGGAGGAATTAGCCCTAAATACAATGTGCTTTGGTTTACCTGGATCATGCATGCAGCATGTCACCGATTGCTGTATTTGCATTTGTACATCAGATATAAGAGTAATAGAATTGTCTGAAACATGTTTCGAGAAGAGGCTTTTATTTTCTATGTGCTCTAAGGATATTCGGTGTTAATTAAAACGTTAGCCAACATAACATGGCAGTATAAAATCATAATATATACAAAGTTAATTTCATAACAAAAGTTTAAAAAATACCTGCAAAATTGGGCCATTCAGAATAGTTAAGAACCGGCATAAAACAGGTCGTGTCTGTACATAAAGTCACGATAATATATAATACAGAATGTGTATAATCATTCGATGATAACATTATCTTATGAAAGATTAAACTCGGTGTTAGTATACAGTATTATACACCATGAACGTTAAACTCTAAATCTCAAAACTATTAACTCACCAAGTTTTAACATTTGTTTGTCAACCATGTTCTCTAGCCCGAATTTTATTCCGAGCGACTCTGCATTACAATCCTTGGCAGATTAATCACATATACATAAAGTTTCAGCTACACCAACACTTCACCCACTTTCTTTATCGATTATCGCTGTCATTTTTATAAGAGTCTTATAAAAAAAACGGCTTTTGATTGGTTGCATAAAAGTTGTAATGCAGAGTAGCTCAACACTATCTGCTAGCGAAGATGCTACAGCACAAATATTTCCCCTTTGGATTTGCTGTCATATTGAAATATCCTAATTTATAATAGTAACAAAAACTCTTTTTTTCGGATGCCTTGAGCATTGTTACATTTCCGCAAATCTTTCGTTTTATATCAGATGATATTTATTGACGCCCAATGCCAATACATAAGTTGTTTTGTTTCATTTTAGATTTAACTGCCCATAGATTATCTTCACCTAGATGTACATATGTGTCGTATTAAAATTATTCCTTTTATTTATTTAATAAATAAATCGAAACGTTAAGTAGAAACTAATTTGTAATCTTTTATCAGATTTGCTACTACATTTTATGTTGTCTGTACACTTTCACAGCTGAACCCTTTATATATAGTTTATATACCAAACATTTTGCCATGATATGTTATTTACGAATTACGGTATTTTAGGCGATTGCATCTTTCGAGGTGACCGGGATCTTGGCCGCTCCTGTGACAGCCATGACCGACGACTGGTGAGTTTAGCACCAGAATGCACAATTATATATTTCAATTCTGAGATGACAAATTTTTGAAAGTGAGATCGTCGGAATCTGTCACTGGAGTTTCATTTAAAATATTGTAAAGTATTTCGATTTGTTGTCGCATATGAGTGAGTCACAAGATGTGGCTCCGGCATTCGGGGGGAAAGGTTTTTACGAGGTTTCCTACCAGTTTGCCACCGTAAATGAGAAAAGGAACAGTGTGAAGTGGACAATCCTTCGTCATATAAGTGAAATACCTTTGAGTACGGCGTCAAACTCCATTGAACAAACGAACAAACAATTGATGTGTCGTCAAGTAGCCTTTTAATATTGCCATCGGCATAGTAGTCTGGTTAGTAGCAAGGAGGTGTTTTTCTACCTCTTCTTTCAGACTTAATAAAATAAAAAGACTTAATAAAAATAACAAATTAGCTTATCTTTGTATTGGTGTTGACATGTAGCAATTCTTTTAATGAGTTTTATATTATATGGTTGTTTGGGGATGATGATAAGGTATAGACTGTCCAGACGTAATGCGCATATCTGTATTTTTATTCTTGTTTACAGGGAGGTGAACTTTGAAGCAGTCGAGTCATATGCCCAAAAATTAGCCGATGATGGCTTGAGTGGAGTGTTTAGTAAGTAATTGACTTCGTGTAGTTAAAATGTGTCATCTTTTCAAAGCAAATTAAGATCAAAGAAATCTATTTACATTGTAACTAATAATCATTTTCAGCTGGGACGTTTTCAAAATACCCTCTGTTCCATGAAACTAGATTGTCCTATGGGATAATGGAGAGAAAATGACGATTATTTGGATTTTACTGTGTGCCTGTATACTCTCTTCTCAAATATCGTATTGTGTACATCGAGTTTATTTTATGTTTACAGTAAATTGAACTTTTGGAGAAGGTATTGTGTAAATAGAGTTTATTTATGTTCACAGTAAACGGAACCCTTGGAGAAGGTATTGCTATGACATTAGATGAACGTAAACGGCATACCGAGACATGGATAGCTGCGGCCAAGGGGAGGTAAATGGCGTCTTCCAGAGTTTTCCCCAATGAATTTTAGGAGTTTTCGTTTGGGACAGAATTGCGAGACTGTTATTTTAAGTTTAACCTTCTACTTAAACAATTATCCCACCCTTTAAACCCACACAGTCATTACTAAACATGGTACTATTTTGAACAAGCCCTATGAGGTTAATACCCACGGTCCCACAAAGTTTTAAATAGAACGACTATTTTTATATGTGAAATAACCAGTGTACCAGGCAATACCGTATACAAGAAAGAGTCGACAAGTATATTTGATTGACACGCAATCTGTTCATGTATAAATTAATGTCCGCGTACATTTTTATTAAGTAAAACCATTGTTCAGTTCGACACATACGAGTATTAGTAACGGCTGTTATAGATTGCTTGACCCACAACGTATGATATAAACCGTGCACAGTCTGAGAAAACATTTTTTTACTGAATAGTAGTTATATTATATACATTCTAAAAATGAATCAAACTGGCAAAGGGATGTAAATACCTCTTTGTTTGGAACTATAGCAAGCAAATTAATTTCTTTGATAATTTGATAATTAATTCATAATATAATTGCTAGAATATTGCCACATCTACGCTTCTTTTGCAGATTGAAGTACGTAGTTGTTCACATTGGAGCTGCAAATATGCACGACAGTATTAACTTGGTGAGTAGAATTAATTTAACAATAGAAATCGGATTGTCGTGGTTATTTGCTGATACATTTTCTATTTTCTGCCCACCTAACTGTACTATATTTCTCGCCATCAGGCAAAGCACGCTGAACAAGCCGGAGCCTCCGCCATATCTTGTGTATGCCCTACATACTTCAAAGCTACATCAAACGGTAAGTAGACTTGTCCCCTGGAGCTACATTCTAAAAGCTTCACTACAGAAATAATTTGTTTAAGTTGCAGACGTTTTAAAACAAGTTTACGATGCTTATAATATATTTTTTAGAATAAAGGACCTCATTTACAATTAAATGACCACATATATCGACTATATATCTTACGCTAGCCATTAGCCAACATTTAAGTCACCAACAGACACACAACTTAACAAATGTTACACTGTTTCTTTATTTATTTATTTTTATCTATAATTTAACAACTATATATATCAATTATTTCTTTCTTTGCTTCTAAATTATGATTAACAATGTGCGGATTTTTTGGAGGCGGGGGACGGGGGGGGGGGGGGGGGGTGCAACATTGCAAAACACTCCACTTATAATTATCATGTTAGCGGGACTATTTTCTGTTGGAGTACATCGCCCTGATAGAAATGAATATTTTTAGTATAGCGTTACACAATACTCCACTGATTTGTAACTACTTAAATAACAAAGAAAATCATATAGGATACCACAGACAAATCCTATAAAATCCTAAAGGACTCCATAGGAAGCTCCTATATGATTTCAACTGAAAATGTTTAGAATCATATAGGGTTTTGCCTAAGGGATAACCATGGATCTTAGCTGCCCGAAGCAAGTGTGTGGCATAGAAAGGTTATACTCGGGAGGAAATTAGAACCATACTTCGATGAGCCTCTGGAGCACAGCTGGCAGAGTCAGCCAAATGTCCTGCATCCATTCGGTCCCCGCTAGAGACTTGCAACAATTCTTACATATTATTTATGAACACAGGATTGTTGATTGTCTACATAAGAGTTTAACGATTGGACGCGAGGGAATGGCAAAATGGCTATCAGGGTGCCGTCAAGTTTATCTTTAAAAATGGTGACATTAAAGGTGAATCGAATAATGGCTGTGTAATTGACTGGACAGGTCGAAAGGTCTGCCCGGCGTGCAAAGTCACAAAGGGCTCTCAGTAAACTATTACGATTTAGTACAAAACATTATATTCACATTTGCATCATTGTAGAGCATTCTAATCGATTCAGCTACAAAGGCTTACTCGAATATAAGCATTATGTTTACTTACAGAGGGTTTAATACTGTATATGAAGCACGTGGCGGCAGCAGCACCTACTTTACCCTTCTACCTGTATGAGATATCCCAGGTAACAGGAAATCAGTGTAAGTTATATCCGTTAGTCTAGTTAGATCCATTGAACCTACAAACTTTCAGACGTACCATTGTTTAAGGGCGAGGGAGGAAGGACTAAATCTGTTCATGTTTTTCTCTGGTCAGTCGGACTGGTATCCTAATCTCCAAACTAGATGGACGCTATGTGTCACTTAAGGGCTTATACTGAGTAAAGAATTCATTATACCTATATTGAAACGAGACATTATTGCTGCTCAGTCATCACGATAAACTCCGTTTCCCACTAAATAGCACATGTTCTACTCCGAACAACAGCAGGATAGAGTATACGAATGTTTATTAAACCTTAAATATAAAAATATATATATATAGTATATGTTGTTACATGTGCTTCATTTGATTTCAGCATAACTTCGGATTTTTATCTTATATTTGTTTTTCATTGGTCAGTAAGCATCGAAGAGTTTTTTAAGAATGTCGGCGATCAGATTCCCACACTTCGAGGCATGAAATATTCAAATTTGTATGTTCCTGCCGGGTACAACGTGTCCCAGATGGAGGGAGGCAGATATCAAGTGATGACCGGAACTGACGAGGTATAGTACAAAGCAGTTTACGGAATTCACCAATGCATGCCAACTTACCTACTGATAGTCTTTAAAAAAACGTGAACGTGATTTTGATAGTCGTTTATAAAACTACAATTACCGTTGTTAAAAACCAAATAACTTGAAAAAGAAATTTAGGCCTATCCACCTTTATGAAGGATATTCTGACCATTTAATAAAGCAATAAGTGGATTGTCGTGCATTTTAAATTGTTCGTTGAGAATGATTACCAACAAAAGAGTTCCAAAGTGATGATGTTTCAGTGCCAACTGTTAAATTTCCACACATAAAAGATTGTATTCAACTGTAATATGTTCCAGCAAATGCTGTTCTCTACTTCTTATGGGCTAAATGTGAATATTGTTAATGGCCACGTTGGATATTTCTCTGTGAAGTTGTTAGAAGCAATGCAGGCTGGAGATTTAAAAGCTGCTAAACTTCAACAGGTAAGATTTCTTTAAACATGAGGCATTCATATTTTTATTTCAATGGACTATGAAGTAATGTGTCGATGAGATAAATGTACAATAGTTGGGTTCGGCATGAGCAGGTTTCCTCCCGATTTTCCACCGTAAAAGGCTAGAAGGCTAGAGTGGACACTATATTTTTCGAAAATTGACGATGTTACAGAGACCCCACTGTTGTTCAAAGTCGACGATGTTACAGTGACCCAGTTTTAACTACTACAGGTTTAATCGGCCTGGCATCTGCGTCTCTGCTGCGTCTATCAAGAACTAGTTGTCGTCCAGTCCAAGATAAACGCGCATGTTCTAATTTCTACGACCAGTTGCAACTGATCGTGACTAGTGGACATTCAGCTTCTGAGCTAGCATTTGCTAGGACATTAAAGGAAGGATTGTTACTTATCCTGTAGTGGGAAGGGGATGGGTGAAAATTATAGATGGCGCTGTGCTGCGGTGTACATCCGGGTATTTGGACTAGCATTTGCTATGACATCACAAAGAAGGGTTGTTACTTATCCTGTAGTGGGACACTTAATTGGTAATGACTAAAGTTAGGATACGCTTGTATAACCAGCGATCGGCTTACAGTATAGGTCATGCTGATCCAATACGCGGGTAGATATATAGCTTTTTGTTACGTATGGCTACCGGAGACGCTCGATAACACCAGCCAATGAAAGTCGATCTTTCAACGCGCTTTCGGTTTTGATTGTTTGCTTGGTAACAGGGGCACCACATCCTTGAGCCTCCATTTTACAAACCAGTTTGCTCACGTGCCCAGGTCAACCAATAGGATTTTGTATGATTTTTAAGGCTGACTCCGGGTTTCACAGGCATCTGATTGGTCAAAGTCGTTCTTATGCTTTGGGCCCATACCTAACAAAAAGCTCCATATCTACTAGCGTATTGGATCAGTATGGGCTATACTATAAGCCGATCGCTGGTTATACGAGCGTAAAGTTAGGGTTGCCTCTAGGGCTGTCATGGGGAAGGCGTAGGTGTATTTCCGTGATGCTTTACGGCGGTGGAGTCCAGTTCCAGATAGTCCTGACAGGAGGAGTGATCTCCCGTTCACCCATTCTCCGTACAAGTACATAAGACTTGCATCCCCTTTCTCTTGGTAACAGAGTCAACGCCCAGAACCACGGCTATCACGTACAATCTGTGACGTCACAACAAGTTTTTCTCACGTCCGCGCTTACTGAGATGACCAAGATTTACTCCGGAAATGGGGATTTCCGTTCTAGGCCATCACGCTGCGGTCTTGTGGAGGGCGCTGCTCTCCTCACACCTTAATACTAAATAACGTACAAACCGTACTTATCCTGTACGAAGCTGCTTACCAGCCGCTCCTAATAAGTACTGAATAAAGTAGCGCCCTTACTTATCATGTACTAACGGACCAAACACAGCCATTCACTTGTACACAATAGAATGGCTAAAATTCCTAGAAAAACTGACAAAACCCAGACCATTCACTCAGGTGACCCCTCACGAAGCCATCTTGCTCAACCAGTGACGGCGCTGCTCTCGGTTGCTCCTTAGTACTAAATAATGTGTAGCCCTTACTTAACAATTAAGTTCTAAGTTGCTGTGGCTATAGCACCTTAGTACATAATAACGTTGATTCCTTCTTTGTCTGTGATAAAAACAATGCCTCCTCCCTACTATTTATGTAATAATCCATTAATACATTATAACGTTAAACTCTTCCTTATTATGTTATCATCTGACGACCTGTAAAGCCAATGTCACACCAAAGCGACGAGACTCGACTTAACTCAACCAGTCAGTTGTGTCTAGTCGAGGATAGTTGACATAAGTCTGAAGTTAAAGTCACACCGCCGCGATGGCACTCAACCATCCGTCGTAAGCTTTCTCGCGAGGCGGAAAAGGAGCGAGACCAACACCGCTGCCAGACAACGCTTTGAATGTTATTACCGAAAAACGTTATCCGCCACTAAAAGTTATAGATCATGTGACTTAAACTATTGGTTTCATTGGTTGAGCGTGCCATTACAGTTGCAGTTCGTCGTGAACCAAGTCAGACCCGACGCCGGCCAACTACAATTGAACATGCTCAACTCGATCCGACGACTTGCGACGGGACATAACTGACGTCGTAAGAGGTGTCACACCGAGCAGACGGTTACCCACGGCTAGCTGAGTTGAATCGCATTGGATGCCGTCCGATTAGTGTGACATGGCCTTAATTAAGCTAACGGGGCGTTGAACAACCAGATCAAGGTCCACGTCTGCTTACCAATCGGGTTTTAATACACTTGATTGTCCTGGGCGATTAAATATATTGTTAAGTCAGTACTATGGTGTATTCCATACCTGCACATATGACTGTCAACGACGTGTTGTCTGTATATATACTGTAAACTATTTTGTCAACCTGTCTGTGTCTCATACTGTCAAAAATAGAAACAAAACGGATGACCGTTGAATTTGACATTATTTCTTATATTGTAGGAACGGCTACAAAAGCTGAGAAATCTTCTGTTTTCAAGAGGTACTTAAATCTATTTATCTCAGTATATTTTATCATTTCGTCTGAGAACAAAATATTTGCAAAACAGTCTACCCAAATATTTAAGTTCTGTTTAAAAGACAAGCAAAACATTCAATGAATCAATTTATAAATATACCAATGTGTGTATTCTTAATCTATTATATACTTATTCAAAAGTTCACGACTTACAAAGTCTATTTTGGGTTGTTTTGGACAGCAGTCTTTTGTTCATGCTTTAGTGAATGAACGATACTATTTAAGGATGTGTATATTATTTGACAGGTTCCGATATTGGAGTTGCTAAAGCCCTGTCATCAGCTGCTTTCGGAATGGAGTTCGGTCCAGCTCGCCCACCAGCACTTCCGCTTACAAAAGAGATTAGAAAGAGTCTGGAAGATCAACTAACTGCTATGGGCTATTTTGATTGGAAGAAATAGTTCAGATATTGTTGGTCATCCTTGAGATCAAACTAAGCCAGTTTGCTCACAGGAAGCGCTGAATAACCAGTATTATACATGTAGTAACGCAATATTAACTGCTAATGATTTTACAATAGCATTTTCTGACGATTTTGTCACGAGGAAGACACGGTAATACGTAATCTTGTTTTAATATCATCTATATTTATCCTGGAATTGTTACGCTGTACAAGTGTTGTTCATGAACAAATATAATTTTTATCATATTTAAAGTATGAATGCCATCTTTTCTTCTTTGTGATTTAATCAGCCTATCAGTGAAAATGGAAATAATTCTATATGTTTCCTATTCGGTTGAGTACTCGCCCTGTTTATTCGGTTAAATTTAGATCCTAAACTGATTGTTAAAACACCAGACTATGGCAAGCTTCTTACACTTATTCCACTTTCTCGCTGAATGCTGAAGATAAGAATAAAAGCATTTTACAAAAAACCTACCTGTTTCTTTAAGCGAGAGTCTGGGTTGGAATAATCTCTATATCAATAGAACCACCACCATTTAGCATACTCAAATACTGCGTGAACTTGTTGAGGTTGTTTGTTTTTGTTTTTTTTTTGTTTTTTTTTTTAATATCTTGAAGAGGAAAATATGTTACTCTGATACTTATATACTGCTTAACACAGTAAGCTGGTATGTGGCATACCTTGTTCCAAATATTGGCGGAAATTAATGTATGGCCTTGCATAGCATACGAGAGTTAAATTAGTCTCGTCCCCTATAAGAACTCCCGCGAGAATACCATTGCTGCCCAGTCAGTCACTGAGGTTTCCCTCAGTTCAATAATATGATTCTAATGTAAACAAACTTGCTTTTTTCTTTAAATTTCATTTTAAAACAATCTGTGTTTTTAAATACTTAGATCATAAGATCATGCATGTAGTTTTAAGAATTTAAAACAAGACAATCTAACAGCCCGCTTTATTATATGATTTCACAATTAAAGATTGGTATCTTTTAAATGTCGGGATTGGTGGTATATAAGTAGTACTTTTCCTCTGTCAAGCGATATTCACTGAAACATTGTAAAATTTGTCCCAAAAATCGAACTTGTCAAGAAATATTGAAGGAACATGTATACTATATATGGTAAACAGATTATATGTACAGTGTTTGTTGGCGTTATATCAGCTCCCGGTCGGACTGGTATCAAAACCTGCTCTTGATCATGTTTAGAATTTTATTTCGAGAACTGCTTTCCGTCATTATTTTTTCCTCTGGTCATAAGACTTCTACTGTCGTTGGGTCGGCTTATTTCATTGGACGAGGGATTTATGGGAAAACCCCGGATGAGACGAGATTATGTGCCTTTAGTCCCCTCAGATAACACGAACGAGGTTTGTAAAGTGCCAAGGTTAATACACCCATGTCGTAACCTTGGCTCCGAGGATGAAGTGATATGGAAGTGTTATGAAAGCAAAGTCCTAGTCGGACATGGATATGGTGGGAAGTATTTTGAAATACACTGGAGGACAATAATAAATATAACAGAAGCACAAAATTTCCAATAATATAAAAACTATTTATTGTTACAAGTACCGGGCATGTATAGATCAATATATATATCATACATCGGCTGGGTTCTAACCTGTAAATACTCGAGATATACTTCAATCGATATAAACAACTTTAATATGTATTCAATTTGTATAAACAATATAAAAAGAGAGATTCTAGTAGACATGAAACAAAATATTGTGAAGACATAATTTTACAGCGATAACGACAGTGGTAACTCATTTTTAAAGCAACATGAAGTTATTTCCAGTGAAACACCTTTGTAAAGGATTTTACGAATGGTTTATGAATAAAACCAAGCAATGTATTAATGTAATGTTTTGAAACTAAATAAATAACACACAAACATTGCTAAGGTATATTTTAAACAAAGTTTAATTCTGTTTTACTACAAAGAAAGATATCGACCCCCCCCCCCACCCCCCTGAACACAGCAGTAGGTCTATACTGTGATACAGATCCCCCCCCCCCACACACACACACACGCACACACAACTGCTAGGGGCCCTGTACCTGTGCTGTGACATAGCCCTGGACCCCTGAACACAGCAGTAGCTCTATACTGTGATACAGATCTCCCCCCCCCCCCACACACACACACACACGCACACACAACTGCTAGGGGCCCTGTACCTGTGCTGTGACATAGCCCTGGACCCCTGAACAC
>JARFOD010110059.1:2660-15540 GCA_031763545.1 Mopalia muscosa
ACCCCCCCCCCCCCCCAAATCCGTCAATTATTTCTTTACAAACCATTATTACTTTCTTTTCGTGGATGACTATTTTTGTAAAACAATATCAATATGCATAACAGATTAATTTTACACCGAGTTTATATGAAGAGTATGGCGCAATGGTCAATCATTTTCCAAGATAAATTCTCTTTGATTAAAGCCACTTTCAAAATATGAACGTCATCAGTATTTTACCATGCTGTTGCTTTTAATTTTAGTTGTTTTGGAATAACGCTTTCTTAGTTTGAACTGATTCTAGTTCAGAAAATTTTGCGCGTTGAAACCCGTTATGGATTCGAACCTACGACCCTCAGAGCTAGGTACCGAACCCATGCACAGCAGTAAATACCGACAATAGAGGTGCCTAACTCTGAGGGTCGTGGGTTCGATTCCCGGACGGGTTTCAACATGCACAATTTTCTGAACTACAGTCTGTTCAAACTAAGAAAATGTTATCCCAAAATAACGAAAATACATTTCAAAATTACCGTCGAAACGAGACACAAACTAATAGTTACGGATTATACAAACTCAATAAACAATTAACACGCAGAGAGCCGATTAACTCAACTGTGAATTGGATTTAAAAAATAATTAAAATAACAAATATTTAAATTTAATTTTGTCAAAGAAGACTTGTTAACGGAATGCATGGCTTGATGAGTGTATTCATGTTAAAATAAAACATTAAATTTTCTCTCACAGTTCAAATTAATTTTCCACATTATTACTCACATTATTGGCAGAGCACTCCGTTCTCGTTGAGGTTAACCCAATATCGAGGTGCTAGAAAAACTGACACAAGAACACGAAATATCGATCGAATAGTTATAGTTAAGAAAGGAAAAAATGTCAAGGTGTTAAGGAATGGGAAACTGCGGGTCGTACGTAGTGTGCTCGGGAATGTGAGAACTCCATAGTCGATGTCAAGCTAATTTGGCCTAAAAAGCTGCCTTTTGAAATTAGGTTAACCACGCATTGAAGACGAAGGTGCAAAGTGCTTGGTTCTCGGGGGCTTAACGATAGGCTTATTTATAACAGTCATGGTACGGTAATGTCTTCAGGAACCCGGATGAAATTTTGAACTCCTCTTTGGCATAGAATTCGTTTTTTTGTTAAGACAGGTTTTCGCATTAAAATTATTTTTTTGAACCAGATGACAAAAGAGTTTGATCCTTGTCAAATGCTAGTCACGGTTTAGATAATTATATACCTAAGAATATCAAATATTTTCCAAATATAATTATTTCGAAATTCTATATTCTTGAGAAAAATAAATAAAGTGTCAATCTGGGCCAAAGTACAAATGTAGGTTTCCTTGTTTTTAAATCAACATTAAAATAATAAGCAAAACTCTGAACACTGCTTGTCAGCAACACAGTCAAAAAACAGTGAACTTATCACAATGTCAAAACTACTGCGTTCCTGCGTGTCAAGACATGCACAGGGGCAGGGGGTGAGAGGGACAGCCGTGTCGTCGATTCCTGATAAGTGATTCGAAAATATGAATTGCACCCTGATCTGAACTTGCATGTAGTTTTGCCAGGCCACTGACCCAAATCCTGGGTCGTTTTATTTCTGTGGTTTAAAGTGAATACGATTGACACAAACCATTCGCTTTGTAGCAAAGAGGACGCCGATATCGGGTTACTGTGTGGAGTGAAAAAAAATATCATCCAAAACAGATTTCTTGAATGGCATTCCTTTAGATAGCTCGCATCATTTTCTATTGAATGGAGATTCTATGCGATGCCGTGGACAACCCGCGTCAATTCGCGATGAGTCATTCCGCGGTGGAGCTTTAGGAGTCTCTCCAGCGCGCTGGTTATCCGCGGAGTCCCCCATGGGTTCAATTAACACCACGTAATGCCATCCAATGCATATTAGACAAGACTAAAACTACAGCGCGATATCTCACCAACATTGCTGAACACTAAAGACACCAGATCGCGAAAGAAGCGCAATAAGATAAACGAGACGTCAAGAGGAAGCACAGAAAAAACCTTAGTTAATTATGTATGGTTCCTGGTGAATTCTGGAGACTGTTCGCGAGCAAACATAAAACTGGCCGAACATTTAAAATATTTCACGAATAAATTAATGAATGAATAAACGAACGAATGAATGAGCTAATGAACTAATCAAATAACAAATATATGAATGAACGAACTGACGAACGAAAAATGGGATGAATGAACAAACGAACGAACGAACGAATGAATGAATGAATGAATGAATGAATGAATGAATGAATGAATGAATGAATGAATGAATGAATGAATGAATGAATGAATAAACGAACGAACGAACGAACGAACGAATGAATGAATGAAAGAACGAACGAACGAACGAATGAATGAATGAATGAATGAATGAATGAATGAATGAATTAATGAATTAATGAATTAATGAATGACAAATAAATTAATAATACTCTGTGTTTGTAAAAGTTTTAAAAAAGAAATCCATACATGTTCATACATACATGTAACATGATATTTCCATAACTGGGTACTTTTTCGTTTAATATTTAAACAAGATCTAATTTTGATTTTAATAATGACGCTTCCTTGTTAACGGCTTGCCTTCGTGTTGATTCTGTTACTATCAGTATTTCAATGCCTAATAGAACACAACATAGTACATATAATTAAATAAACAATGTAGGACACACCACAAAGATGAACTCAAGAGAATACGACCATGAATAAGTTTTTCATAAATAACCAAATTTCATTTTTGCTCATGACTCGAACGTGATTATCTGAGTATAAAATTGAATAATACAAAAGTTTGATCCACTACAGTGATAAACATGACTTATATAAAAGCAGTGATCGACACGAGTAACCAACACAATAGAAATCAAAATGACTCATATAAAAATAGTTATTTACTGATCTGATATAAAAATAGTGACCAAAGATAGAAATAAAATGACTTATATAAAAATAGTTATTGACTGATCTGATATTAAAATAGTGATCAACAATAAACATTAAAATGGCATATAAAAATAGTTATTAACTGATCTCATATTAAAATAGTGATCAACAATAGAAAATAAAATGACTCATATAAAAATAGTTATTGACGGACCTGATATTAAAATAGTGATCAACAATAAACATTAAAATGACATATAGAAATAGTTATTAACTGATGTGATATTAAAATAGTGACCAACAATAGAAATTAAAATGACTCATATAAAAATAGTTATTGACTGATCGGATATTAAAATAGTGATCAACAATAAACATTAAAATGACATATAAAAATAGTTATTAACTGATGTGATATTAAAATTTTGACCAACAATAGAAAATAAAATGACTGATATAAAAATAGTTATTGGCTGATCTGATATAAAAAATAGGGATCAACGATAGAAATTAAAATGACTCATATAAAAATAGTTATTGACTGATCTGATATAAAAATAGTAATCCACAAAAGAAATTAAAATGACTCATAAAATAATAGTTATTGACTGATGTGATATTAAAATAGTGATCACCAATAGAAATTAAAGTGACTGATATAAAAATAGTTATTGACTGATCTGATATTAAAATAGTCATCGACAATAGAAAATAAAATGACTAATATAAAAATAGTTATTGACGGACCTGATATTAAAATAGTGACCAAAGATAGAAATTAAAATGACTCATATAAAAATAGTTATTGACTGATGTGATATAAAAATAGTGATCAACAATAGAAATTAAAATGACTGATATAAAAAATAGTTATTGACTGATCTGATATAAAAAATAGTGATCAACGATAGAAATTAAAATGACTCATATGAAAATAGTTATTGACTGATCTGATATTAAAATAGTGATCAACAATAGAAATTAAAATGACTGATATAAAAATAGTTATTGACTGATCTGATATAAAAATAGTGATCAACGATAGAAATTAAAATGACTAATATGAAAATAGTTATTGACGGACCTGATATTAAAATAGTCATCAACAATAAAAATTAAAATGACTCATATAAAAATAGTTATTGACTGATACGATATTAAAATAGTGATCAAGAATGGAAATTAAAATGGCTCATATAAAAATAGTTATTCACTGATCTGATATTAAAATAGTCAACAACAATAGAAATTAAAATGGCTCATATAAAAATAGTTATTGACTTTCTCAGATATTAAAATAGTCATCAACAATGGTGACTAAATTGAGTGTTATTAAACTGGTAAACAACTACATTGATTGATATGAGGGATATTACACTAGTGATCAGCGATAATTATTGAAATTACTGATATTAAATTAGTGATCCAACAATAGTCATTAAACTTATGAATATCACAATAGTCAAGAATATTCATTAGAAGAAAGGAACATTCAAATAATAAACAAAGTAATAACAAAGAGTGATCAGTTGTTCAAATACGCGTTAATAGAATCCAGAAAAGTGATTGATATTAAAATAGTAATCAACACTAGTGGTTAACATGGGCGATATAAAACAAGATCGACAAATACGAATAAATATGAGTGATATGGAATGAGTGATTAACATAAGTGATGAACATGAGTGATAAATGTTATTTCGTGGTAAATCTGTATAGCTGGCGTCATTTCCAGCTTAGAAATCGAAAGGCGAATGTTCCGTTCTTAAAAAAAATAATGAAAACATGGAAAATAATAGAAATAGTTCAATAAAGCTACTGTAGTCACATGATGTCCCATAGCACTTCTAGTTTTCTATTATTTCTGCTAAACACCAGCCATGGTATACATGCAGCTACTTTAATCTAAGAACTATATATGGGCCTCAACTGTTCAATAGTCTACATTTATCGGTATAGTTTGTGCATGATAAGTTGAAGCTTCAACTCCAAAAATGGAAATAGATTTTAATCAGAACCAAACTAATTTATGTCATTCAATCTGCGGTCAATTATAACATGCAATGGTTTATATACGATCGTTAATGATCCACTCAATATGCATATTGACAATTATCAGTATATATCAATCGGTCAGAGAAATCACTGTTGTCCTTACCTATTGCTAATTTTGATACGAAATACTAAAAAAATAACTTTTCTTTGTTCATACCATCCTGGTCAATTTCCATAAACAATATTATTTTCTTTAGGAAATTTTTTTGTGCTAAAAAAGGGCTGTGCTTAACCTTGTATTGTGGTCAGCCAATATCTGTGATTTTAAAAAAAGCAACTCACAAACGAACAATTAGAAAACACATTGATTTTGTCTCTCACGGGAGTGACTAAAGCCTATGTTATAATAAGGCTCCTACAATTTATTTTAGGAATCATTAAGATGTATACTAAAAGATAGAACGTAAATAAATCAGTTTGTTTTGAAATCTTTGAACTGATTGGCGGAAAAGTTTTCGAAACAGAGTGTATTACAATTTACAGTTCGACTTAGTCAACATTAAATTAAACCTTAAACAAATCAAAATGTTATTTGCTTTTACCGAATATGTAAAAACAAAGAATAACATTTTTTCAAATATATATAATTGTGTGGGTTTAAACTGGATTTGTACTTATCTCAATCCAACGTTACTTTTTGTTTACCTTAATTTACCCTATTGATGTACAAATTGATCATTAAAACGACTTCTGATATATCATAATATGTTTTTAAATTGATCACAAATAAGACGAGATTCGAAATAAACATCATCAGTGAAGTCTATAGTTGTATTTACTATGTTTACTGCAAACACAAAAACAAAACAAAAAAAGTGTTTATCAACAAGTGATTTTCTGTAAAGGTTACAACTTTCCCACACTGCACAGCTTTTCCACTATAGTCAATAATAACTGGTAATCAGCCATTTTCTCATTAGTACAATCTCTCATTAAGTACACCTATACATTCATAAACATTACCTATTAAATAATTCGTGTTTTAAAAAACACCTTACCGCAATCAGAAAACAAATGATTAGGAACTCTGCCAAAATGGGAGAAATTGGGAAGATTAAGAGCGAGTAGAGTCGTTAGGATGACAATGGTTCGGCTATTAGTTCATATGCAGTTTGATTGCAATCAAATCAAAGATGAATAAAACTCCCCTCTGTCCCACTTAACACACTCTCCGATTAATTGGACTTGAAATCGACCACAAGTCACGAAGTGTTCTTTCTTTTTTCTTCAAGAACTGTAATGTGTATACGATCTACTATGAGAAAACCTTGGCCCACAGTTGACTAGCTTGGGAACTTTTATATTGGACCCTGCGGCTATTTGGAGAAATATCTAAATCCTTCAATGTTAGATCGATAGCCCATCAATATATTCAATATTTATGTTAAATTCATGTTTGTATCATAGTATATAGTGCAAAATGAACTTGACCAATAAATGCGTTGGTCTGCAAGTCAGTAAATTATATAATTTTTCTCGGAACAAGTAAAGTGTATTTAAACTTAAAAACATCGGTGTAATATATCCTCCAATAGTAAGATTCTAAAGTCTATACAATAGAGAAGTCTGTATAAATACCATACATTTTGCTGACGTGAGTGTTTGAACGCGAAACGATTATCCTTTTAACCATTCAGCGAATGCGGTATTCAATCGTCACTGAGCACTATCCCTTTTATTATTAACATTAAAGTTAAATTTGAATGTCAATCCCAAATCTGGTTACCCTGTATAACGTCACCTCATCGTTTTGATGTCACAATTAGGATTACGTCAAACATGTGATGTGACACTATTATTATGCGGTCATATCACTAGTGCATTTCACCTAATAATATCCGATGGCTCTAAACTGAACTTATGGAAATGGTATATCATAAACATCAGTTTCACGAGTGGAGGACATATTACACTATTCATCTAGTTATTGATTTGCAAAGCTACAACCAGTTTCACCATCCTTTGTACCTAGGGGGAGTGATGGAGTGTGGTAGAGCTATATTGTAGTAAGGAATGTATGGTTCTTTAGTCGTCGTAATTCGACGAGCTGTTTCTCCTATTTTCTCTGGACATAAAATCAGCGAAATCCCCTAAAATAACTACTTATCACACAATGAAAACGCGTATTTAACGCTATTCGCTCAAGATTTGTACTAACGATACGATGTTTGGAATTCAATTATTTCTGTTGAACTCAATATTTCAAATGAAAAAGTACCTTTTCCATCAATTTCGATTACCCAGAAGCAGCTAACTAATGGTTCACACGATTCAGATCGTGTAGTTTCGCATAAAGATTATCTTGAAAATTAGATAATGTTCTTGTTTGTGATTTTTGGGGTAGATTTTATAATCAAAAGGACGAATGTGTGAATGTTGAATAACTCACTTAGAATGTGACGAAGCGCCATTCGAATGTTACCCACAAACCTGGCAACACTGTTATAACTCGGTATGTATATTTATGACAATATACAATGTTTTTAGAACAAGAAACAAAGCGGTTATATTTGTGATATTTAGCATAGCTATATTCTCTGCGCAATGTCAAACGTCACCACACTCACGAAGTTCACTTTGGGTTGATGACGTCACACATAGTCTCAGTATTAAACGTCAAAAACAATCAGTTCCTTTGGCGTCATTATTTCTGTCATATTTCCAAGCACTCTTTACGATGGTTCACTTGATATTGACCTCTGTATGAGGTCCGCCTGTATTTCACTCGAGATTTGGCTTGAAACTATTAAAAAGGTATAGTGCCGATGCCCCAAAAAGAGGCGAATGCCAAATGAGCCTATGGTTGAAAATGACTAAGTATAAATGTTGAAAAGAATATATAACACAGACAATTTTGAATACCCCAAAAATTGCAACCGTGAAAAGATGTGAACCCTCTAAATGCTTCCCGTCTCAGTCGATATTATTTTTGATGTTCTATCTTAGCTGTGAAATATTTCCTGTTGATTTAGATTCTTTTATATCTGTTGAGTTTTGGGATGGTCGTGTGTACATGTTAATTGATACGTTTGACGACTCTAAATAAGATTAGGCTACAGAGGCACAGAAGTAGTTTTTATTCCGGTCAGTTCTTAATTCTATTTAACGGCTACTTGGCTCTAAATGATATATTAAAGAATGTAGCCTCAAGGTTATGTGCTTTAGGAAGCTTCTCTGTTCAATCTGGTGAATACGGGACTCGACGGTCAAATAGCTATTCTCTATTACCCGAGGCTCTTTCTTTTCACCTGTTGAAGATAATAGGTTTAACACCTTTGTGGGGTAGCTGTCAATCTGGGCCGGTTGTTTGAAAATCACTTCACACCATTTCATCAAGCCGATAACACAGTGAGAATAAATCCACGGCTACGGAAGTCGCTTCAAGTTTGTGCTTATCTGATGTTGATATTTCATTTATCATTCACCGCCGATTGCATTTTTTCTATTCTCTCAGCTCGGGGCTATACTTGTTTCTAAGTGTCGGTAGACTTCGATAGGACACTCTCACTATAAAGTTATCCACTAATAGATCGTTATCAGACCAGTAAGTGGCTCTCTGAATAGTCACGTGACACTGGCCGATGTGAATTGACCGGTGGGCAGTGAGGGCGAGGGGTGTGGTACCAGGGACCCTCTTCCACTACCCCTGAGGATATTCTCACTTGGTCAAAACACAAATAAATTTACAAGATTTTTGCATAAAACAGTGTTTTTATCTACAACATCGCATTGCATGAATAAAAGTTGAATGCATTAAACATTTTGAGTTTTTCAGGCAGATGTGTTTTCTCCTCTTTTGTTGTTTGAACAGGTTGAAATAAGAAAATTTCCTGAGTGTTTTCTCCAAATCATTGTTACATGTGTTGATGGAGATATACCCTTTAAACAAATGAGGCCATCAACTGTGTGTGGCATTGTAACACATGCCTCTTGAGTTTCGATTCTAACTAAATACAATAAAATTATAGAAGTCATAGCGTCATTTAAAGATACATGAACTTGATCCAGTGAGTAAAAGTTTATGCACTGACTTCCTCGAGCTACTTTCATAGTTGAGTATTGCTACCTGGTTAATTAATTCTTTAATTGTTTCGCCTTTATCTTGCTGTGTTTAGAAATTATGACCAGCTCGGAAGGCACTTTCTATAATCAAGTAAAAATGAATAAAAAAATAACCAGAAATGATTAGATTATGACAAACTAATTTATACTTGTTTGCTTTTAATTGAGGCAATAGATTTAAGATAACGTGTGTAAAGTATAAGTTATTTGCGAGAAGAGTTGCCCGGGGTAAACAGCGGGTCGGAGTATAACTCTATTCCTCCCCCATTGACAAATGTATTACCCGAGGGCTGATCGTCTGATAACATACTCTAACACATTTCACAGGACTATTTCTCTTACCTGTGACAATCATTAAACAGGGGGATTTATTAACACACCGTACGCTTTGCGCTACCTTATGTTTATCTAAACCATGTCACAATCCGGTTATACGCCACATTACCTGACCCTTCTATTATTCCACGTTTACCCGAACCTTCTGTTCAAATGAGAAAAAAAAGTCTCGGGGATCTGTTAAATACCTATCTGCTGACCTCTGGAAGATTACCTCAAATTAAGTTGCCTTTCAATTAAAAAGGTTCAATTCAGCTAACAATAGGATTGTCTTACTGATAACAGCTAATGAATCCCTTGCGGAAACTTCAAAATAACAGATCTAAGGCTTTGATAAGCTGTCTTTATTGAAATTGTTTAATTATGGACTCTAAGAGATTACTTTCTCATTATTACAATATATTGGGTAAATATCTGTTTTGGCAACAATCCGCCAACAGCTGCCTCCAAAGCAAACCTGACTTTACTTCCTATATGTTTTCTTCATAAATCAACTTGTTCGCATTGGATAACGAAAGTACATTACTTTCTAATAAATGTATATTATAACATGTGCATGCCTTCACCGAGTTGTTTCTTTGCTTGATTGGGGTTTAACGTCATACTAAAAGCCATTTCACTTATATGACGATGGATTGTCCACTTCACACTTCTCCTTGCCAAATTACGGTGGAAAAACGATAAGAAACCTCGTAAAAAAACCCAGCCCCTGCTATTGCCGAAGCCACATTGTATGACTCAACATGCCTCCGTGCATCAAGGTCCTATCTCATATATATAGAGTGCATACAGGGTTCGATGTATGGTTGATTTATTCAATTTTTAAAGCATTAAAAATGTTGTTGATGGGTTTCATGTTTCTGTGTTTTTTTTTTACACTTTTTTGAGTGATCATACCTATAGTACATATTCAAGTAAAAATGACTGCAGACAGTAAAAAAATGAAGTCTGGTTTTGTTGGGGTCTTGCTATACGCGTGTCGACTTTTTACACCTTATTCTTCTCCCATTTATGTACACATCGCTTAATTTGTTTTAACTCAAACCAAACAAGCGGACAATATATTCTTCCCCAGATATATCTTCCTCGTTAAAAACGTATCCTTTGGTTTGAGTCAACTAGGTGTGACAAGTCAAATGTCAGTTGATTTATTTAGGTAATAAATATTTTTTTAATAGCAAAGACGTTTAATATTAAAATGTATTTTTTCTAATATGTAGAAAAACGAAAATAAAAAACAACGGCATATCAAATCTTTTTGGAAAATAAACAGACAGGCTGTTAAAAGCAGTAAAGGTGTCCTATTTATGACCGGTAAATGAAAACAGAATGGAAGTTAAGAATGACAAGATAATAAAGATTATGCACATTTTTAAAAATATAAAATCAGTTATAGTTTACTAGTTACGTATCATTTATATTGTATTAAAATACTTATTATTTAAGGACAAATGAAATAATAATTACAGTTGTAGATAAGAAACAGCGTAGGCCTACATAAGATCATACGTGGAATGAAAAAACGCTCTACAGTAAAATTTAGTGGAAAGACGGATTAATAATCTAAGTTATTAAAAAGTTTTATGATTCTTCTTTGACATAACACAGAGAATGTAAATAAAAACCGTCTTTTTCAGTTTCTGGACAATGGTATAGCTTGATTTTGAAGTGGTTTGCAGAGCGCTATTTCTAGTTATTGTTTGGGATAGTGAATTACAAACCATGGCATAACGGGCTAGTTATCGTTTGGAAGAGTGAACTACAGACCTTGGTATAACGGCTAGTCATTGTTTGGGATAGTTTGGGATAGGGTCGACTCATATATCATGGTTTAACGAGCTAGTTATTGTTTACAAGGTTGAATAAAGACCATGGCATAACGGGCTTGTTATTTTTTGGCAGTAGTTTTACTGGGATTTTTTTTTTGGTGTTTGGCAAAGTGGTAAATGGATTATTTGTGATAGGTAGATTGAATTGTATTATGTGGTCGTGGTAACTGGCTTATTTGTGAAAGTAGATCTGATTATATTATATTGCATGGTAACTGACTTATTTGTGTTTGGTAGATTGAATTGTATTATATGGTCATGGTAACTGGCTTATCTGTGATTGGTATATTGAATTGTAATATAATGTCATGGTATCTAGCTTATTTGTGATTGGCAGTATTATATGGTTATGGTAAGTGGCTTATTTGTGTTTGGTAGATTGAATTGTATTATATGGCAATGGTAACTGGCTTATTTGTGATTGGTAGATTGAATTGTATACTATGACCACGGTGACCACCAGTTTTGTGAGTTGTATATTGACTTTTACCATATACCTATAATTCTCACCACACAGATACAGAGGCATCGTTTATTTATCAGTATCAGATGGTATATATACGTACAGGCAGATTGCAATGTTTAAATTCTATATGACAGAGCCCCTTAACGTGACAGGGGAAATCCGTCGACCTTGTGTAGCAGATCAACACTTGGCAACCGGACAATTTGTTCGATTTATGTTTTGTTTCTTTGATGGAAACCAATAAATATTACAATTAAAAAATAAAGCCGCTAGTTGGTGTTTAAAATTGAACTTTGTATTCTCGAATGTTTTTCTGGGGTGCGTAATTTTATAGAAAAAAATTCACGTGCTCGGACAGCTCAGTCATTGGGGTTTCCCTTTGCGCAGTAATATCATTCTGATGTAAAAAAAACTTGCGTTCTTCTTTAAAGTTCAGTTTCAAACAATTTAACTGTTTTTTTAATACTGAAATCATATAATCATGCTTTAAGTTTTATAGGTTTTAATAAAGGGTAATAAAAATAGGCCGTTTTATTATATGATTTCACAATTAAACATTGGATTATTTTAAATTTCGGACTTAATAGTATATCAGTAGTACTTTGCCTCTGTCAAGCGATCTTCGCTGAAAGTTTGTCAAATTTGTCCCCAAAATCTCATTTTTCAAGAAACAATGCAGGTATACGATAAACAAATTATATGTAAAGTGCGTGTTACGTGTCGTTGTATCAGCTTTCGTTGTCTCAGGTCGGATTGCGTAACAATCTCGCTCTTCGAGCTCGATTGATACCGCCGTCCGACCTGAGACATCTAGAGCTGATAGATCGTCACGTATCACACTGTACATATAATCTCTATATATTACACATTAATGGTAAATGGCTCGTTTGTGATTGGTAGAGTGACTTTTATAAAATAATTATGATAACATATATGTACTTGCTTGTGTTTGGTATAATGAATAATATAATATGGTCATGGTATCTGGCTAATTTGCGATTGGAATATGAATGGTATATTATGATTATGGTAAATGACTTGTTTGTGGATGGTGGAGTTGCTTATATAATATGATCTCTACAAATGGTCTGATTATGATTGGTAGTTTGAATTGTATAATATGACTCGCGTAAATGACTTGTTTGAGGTTGAAATATTGAATTGTATAATATGATGATGGTAAATGGCTTGTTTGTGGTTGATGTATTGAATTGTATAATATG
>JARFOD010110070.1:0-15540 GCA_031763545.1 Mopalia muscosa
TAAAGTTTAGCTGTCCAAAGTATTTTCTTCACCTGTTTGCATATATATACCTATGTCTCTAGTTAAAATTACTCCTGGTGATGGTTTGATCAATAAACCGAAACGTTGATTATCCAAATGGGGTTTCCCCTGCCTACGTTACAGCTCAAATGACTTGTTTGAAAAGTCGCAAGTTTGTGAATAAAACAAATTGTAAGCGTTGAAATAATACGGCATCTATTTTACAGATAATTGATAGTATTATCTTTGTAATTTAGTCCCTTTCAATCTTATATAAAACCCATTTGGGAATACTTTTAAAACATTTTTGTAAATCTTTGTAACATTATAAACGCTTACTTTTAATAACAGATCAGCTGATCTGTAGAATTTTCTAGTGTACCCCAATCTCTGAAATCATACAATACCATGTGTCCCTTAGTTAAACTTAACTTTGGTACACTCTAAAAAATCGTAAAATACGACGATTCAGCCGTTTTTTTTTACGCCAAATGACGTAAACTGTAATGGTGATAAAACGACCCAATGAGCCAACATTTCTTGTTAACGTTAACCGAGGTGCATTATGAATAATTTACATGGCTGCTCATGTAAACAGCAAGCTAAATCTTGTTGATGGCCGACTTAGACTTTGGACATTTGCCTCCACAATAGGCACTTGGATCTAAAATTAATAGGATGTATTTTTTAGACAGATTACTAAACATGAAGAGATCTTCGTGCAACAGAGTGAGTGGTTAATTTGTTTGAACTGAGGAATCGTTTTCTCGAGAGAGTTTCTATAGTGAACGAGTCTAAGACAACTCTCGTACTCTATGCCTAAGACCAGCAAATAAAAAGAAGTGCAAAACAAGATGGCCCGGATGTACCTTAGAGTAAATGTCTCGACGTAGGAAGTAGAATCGATTCTCATTTAGAATATGAGCAGATGTGATCAAATCCCGACCGAAACTTCATTATATATCTGCGTAGCTCTAAAGAGGTAAGACAGAATAGAACTACGAAACTAAGATATCCATTTAAAGGCCTATTGAAGTCTGACACTATCTTCTGTTTTCATTTATAATGCCAGGAATGTCAATTAGTTATATTAGTGAAATACTGTTGAACATGGCGTTAAAAAGTCAATGGTTACTAAAATAGGGCGAACGTAATGGAGGCACACCTTATTCTCTTAAGAAAAGGATTAAATCTGTAGCTTAACACAATATACATTGATAAGCCTAACAATTAATCCCTTAACGAACACCCACAACGTTTAAAATGAGCAGATTGTAACAGGGTTATAGTTATTACATGACGTGTTAAAACCTGTCTGCTGATACCTGGGTTACGTCGTCTTTCTGGGTGTATATAACCCAGCCACGATTCTGTTGAGGTTATAAGTTCTTCAGTTTCACTTACCAGACACATCAACGCCTTTATACAAGCTGAACAATACACAGCGAACATGGTGAGTGGGCTTTTTACCCTCAGTATATATTTATGGGTCAGACTTATTACCCCAAAGAACCTTAATTTACCCCAATGTAACGCAAATGTACCCCAATGTAACCTAAATGTACCCCAATGTAAGTCACAGAGCAACAAACGGGCCCTTTCTATGCTAAAAAAGCCTTTTTCAAGTGATAACCTATCTAAATTAGAGAAATACCGAGCAAAACACTCATTTACCTATCAGGTCACCATTTTTATCCAAATGCAGGGGGATGTAATTCTGTTTTACAGGGGAAATAACTCTTTCCAAGCATACAGCAAGATTTTCAGTCATTGCTTGTGTACCCCAATGTAAGGCAGGAAGTAACAATATAGACGTTTTAATTTTACACAAGGCTTTTCCGGTTGATATTCGACTTCATTTGTGAGAAATTCCAAGAGAAATATTGATTTTACCTACAATCACCATTTTACCCCAATGTAACCCCAATGTAACCGCAATGTAAGGCAGGAAGTAACAATATAGACGTTTAATTTTACAGAAGGATTTTCTGGTTGATATTCGACTTCATTTGTGAGAAATTCCAAGAGAAATATTGATTTGACCTAAAATCACCATTTTACCCCAATGTAACCCCAATGTAAGCCCAATGTAACCCCAATGTAAGGCAGGGAGTAACAATATAGACGTTTTAATTTTATACAAGGCTTTTCTGGCTGATATTCGACTTCATTTGTGAGAAATTCCAAGAGAAATATTGATTTTACCAAAGATCACCATTTTACCCCAATGTAAACTCTATGTCACTACCGCAACCTAGTAAAATGGTTGCGCTGTCTGAGATCGTGCTTAGGCCTGGGGTGGTGTCTGAAATTATAATTTACAAAGCTTGTTGTTTTCTCGCCACCATACGTTTGTGCAGAACGATCTGGAATTGCTATGGGTAAAAATCCATAAATTCACCTCATGACATGTATGTTATATACCGTCCACAGCTTCAGCAGATATCGTGCTCAGGCCTGGGGTGCATGGTGTGTGAAATTATATTTTCCAAAGTGTCGTTTTCTCGCCACCTTACGTTTGTGCATAACGATCTGGGATTGCTATGTGTAGAAATCCATAAATCTCCTCCATGACATGTATTTTAAATACCATCCCCAGCCTCTGAATGGTACTCTCATCAATCATCTGATGTAGGCCTGCAGTGTGATCCTTCTGATAAAAACAGAAGCAATTATGTGAATAAAAGTGAGCGTACAGAATGTTGACTGGGAAGTGTTTGTAGATACTATTGTCAGTGATATAGCTTTCAGGTGTGTGCTCACCTAAAGAAGCTGATATACACTACTGGCGAAAGCTAGTGGGACAACAGCAACAGTTTATGGTTAGTCGCAAAAGTGCTACCTCATCATATCATATTTTGCATATAGGGTTAACACGGCTATCCTTTATTTATTGTAAATGCGTTCCGATTAGATTCCTGTCAAATTTTCTTTTTTATTGATGCTTTCACAAGTTCTGATTACCCAGCAAATATTCACCTCTCCAACATAGTGGCCAGATTTGGAATGACTCAACTAAAACCATTCACCACAAACTGTGTCCAGCACTTCGATTGACCCCATTATCTGAAGTCATGCAAACTTAATATTTATCATGATGTATAAAGCTATGTCTGTAATGGCTACAGTATACGCATTTCTGAAGCCAAGTATTCCAAAACTTCCAGAATACAGAAGCCATATCTGGTATTACGATCGAGCGAACTGAGAAGCCTTAAGAAACTGTATATTATCCACTGACTGCCCTGAAAACTTTATTACATAATAAAAACAGTAAGTAACTGTGTTCGGCGGTGATGTAATATGACTGGGCTCGTTTGGTTTCAATACTAAATCATGATGTCTTAATTACTCCGCAGGACAGGACATGGGTTAAATTACAAATTAAAGAACGTAACAAATCCAATCTAGAAAAAAAACTCATAAATAACATAGCACAATGTACGTAACGAAGAAACCACGTAAAAGCAAAGTTATGATCATAACGAGAAATGACAGGAAAAAATTCGGGAATGCTGAAAATAATTTTTGGTGAAAGACATGCTAATCAGCCTTTGAAAAAAGGTAGAGTAGACTTTCAGCCATCCCATCGTCACGTTAAAACAAAAGAAAATAATATTAATCCGGCCATACTGTGCGCTCAACAGCACGTATTTTGGCCAGGCTTTTAAACAATTGAAAACGACCTCTGGAATGAGATAGAAAGGTAGTATCCAATAAATTAAGAAATTGTTATTCATACTTAAGTCTTTCCTTGTTTTATGTACTCCCGACTTCTAAATGCCAGTTAAAGAATCTGTGACACAATTGTTAGATGTACATTTTGGCATTGTCCAATCAGATCAGGGTAAAAAGATATTGTTATTTTTAACGATATCTCGTAAGGTTCGCAGTTTATTGGGGGAAGTTAAGATTCTGGGCCCGTACTTTTAAAGCTACTTACGTATTTTTTAAAATTAAGAAATATTTAACCAAAGTTCAGCCTTTTATTGGATCATGAAAAACGTTAAATTTATAATAATTAAGTTAACATTTTATAAATTTCACTTATAATCATTCATTTAAGATCATACAAAGATAAGCAAAATGGTGTTATGTATTTCAAATGATGTTTGAAAATTAGCTAAGTTTTTCTTAACTTTAATCTATATATGTATACAATAGACTAACATTGCGCTTGGATGGCAACCGTTTCGAACAACGACGCCAGTCCCGCCGGTTAAATTAACTCATTAATGCTAGTGCAATACAGTTGCTAGTTGTGGAAAATATGCAATAAAAATAATAAGGTCGAAAATCAGAACTTTTGTCTTTCTCTATACCAACGTCTATGTAGGTCGAGTTATGGAAACTAATCGATTCATAATGAGAATGATTATAATTGTTTATTTGATAATTATTCCCAATAAATACAATCCACCATTTCTTTACTGTACATAATATGACCTGAATTTGAAAACATGCTTCATATCCAAAATAAAACACATATATATATATATATATTTAATATAAATTGACGTATCCAGTGTTATTTTTGTCCTGTACCCATAAAATATGTCAAAAAGTCAAAACCTCCCACTGAAATGGTAACCAGAGTTGCGCTAAATCAGTAATTAGAATCATTATAAATCCTCATTCAATTATTTCCAGAACTTCAATCAACGATAATTGCCACGAAGACATGCATCGTGTGTAAACAATAAACTGTAGATATATTTTTAGCAAGCCTGGTGAACTAAATAATTTGCTTTGTTATATTTTTTTCCTTTATGATTCATCCAGCATATTAGTGGGTCAGATATATGCTGTAACCAGTGCGGTTGTACCAAAGTTCATTAACGGGATTGGTTAAGACTAGAATTATTTTGTCATCTGTAGTCAACTTTACTGAGTTTTAAAATGCATTATTTATCTTTAATAATAGTGGAGTAAGAACCATCGTTAAGACTTCAACCGGAAAATCATAGAGTAAATAATTTAGGCACATGAACAACCCTGAATGCATTCAGGGACACTCCCTGAAATTGTCTTGTCCCTGTACAGTCTGATTAGTCCAGGTAAAAACAACCAAGTCTCGGAGATGATTTCTTAATCATTTTTAGAGTGTAACCAGAAGTGGCTAGTCGGTCCCAAGAATATTACCACAGAGGTATTTTGACCATACCCAAAATGAATTGAGCATGTTTGTCAGCTATTGACTGAATATCGTCTGGTAAACAGTTCCAGTCCGCTATGGTTTAAGACTCAATTGAGTTTCTGATCAGTTCTGTTTTACACGGATTTTGTGTTATTAGAGTAGTACCACGAGAAGCATAAACAATTATGTCCTTGTATTTTAATAGAATGAGAGTAAAGACCAACTCCTCCTGGACAAGTTTGTGCATTTGCCTCAAACAATTTTTGAAGGCTTGATTTCAAAGATAATGACTAATTTCTAGTAAATCCTGTAATTATGCGAATGACATCTTTGTGCGGCGTTTCTAATTAATTGTCATCTTGATTAAATGAATTATCCCGAAAAACATCCGTGTATGCAAGACAAATTGGCATAAATGTCACAGTCACGTCGTGTGACCCCGGTCTTCTTTGACAAAGGCAGTCGAGCCAGGGAGCGGTAGTACATCAAACGACAATTAGTAATCCGATACGGCGATACCGTATCCACTTAAACTGGACCGCGGACCAGCGTATAGTACGAAAGCATATAAAATAAATATCGTGTATTCTAGACATGTTTTATTGTCATAGCACTGTCCACAGTGCAATAAATATAAGATTGTGTATAATAGGCAGCAATTTGATAAAAAAAAAAAAAAACTTAAAAAATTGGGATATTTGAAGTCAGCATACAGTTTTATCTATAGTCGGTATCTTAGCTCTCTATCAACCCGATCATGAAATACTCAAGAAAGCCTTATGGCATACCTTATAACTAATCCTCAAATCCAACAGATCTCTACGAAGACAATATAAACACCGTGACTTTGACGTAAGAAATAAGTAGGCCCTAGTGTATATTTTATTGGATATATATATAATGAACATCGCCATATGAATAACGCATTAGAATGGCATAACAAAATGATCGAAGTAATAAAATTCAATTTACGCCATGTAGCTATTCAATTAGCTTCAATATAAATGGAAACAAAATTAGAAATGTTTGCCTATTGAATGTGAACAGCGACTAATATATACAATACTAATTGTCACGTTTACCAATTGTACAGATGTGTATACAGGGCACATATTTAAATAACTGCAGCTGGGACATTAACCTTGTAAGTCCTTTCTATTTGTTCGCCTATCTGTTTTATCCGGCTTACTTTCAATATACGTTGTGTGAACATTAATTCAGATTGTAACAAAAGCATAACACAACTATTAGGTCGCTTTATCGATTTCATTATTGAAGGATTGTCGCTATGTACAAAATACTTACAGTCCACCAGTTTGAATATGACTGGTTCGACATTTCCCGCCAATGCTGTGTTTACTTTGACAAACGTTTGGCTTATTCCGTCGATTTTATTGATAGAAAGTCACTCTTCTATAGTATTTTAGAAATATTTAAATGTTTCGGAAAAACGACATTTCCGAAGTTTAAAGGCATCTTTAATGTGGCTTTTATATCGTAGGTGAGTGACAAAGTCACTACGTGGAGTTTTCCATACCTGGTCAGCATTACACTTATATTTGTCATCCCATTTCATTATTAAAAATATGTCAACCATCCATCTGTGATATCGATCGACACAGGTAATTGTTTAGCATCAGGAAGAAAAAACACATATGCTTCGTCTATAGGAGATACTTTATAGAATCACAATTATTTTTAATTGTATTCCATTATCATCTATTAACCTTGGTCTTGAACTCTGCGCCTTATGATTCGCTAAAACAACCATTTAGTTTTACTAAAAAAAAACGTGAATAGACCTGTCTCGATTTGAGTTTTACTGCTGGTTATGTAAGACCAAGCTGACACTGTACTGCTAATCAACATCGATTCGCTCCTGGATTGGCTTATGCCCTCTAAAATTCTACTCAAATAATATGACTCAAATTTAAAGGAGACAAACAGATTTGATTGTACTTAAGATCCGGAGTCCAAAAACTCTGCAAGACAACCCAATATGAAATACGTTATATTGACACGTTTGTCTCATATTTCTCTCCATTATATATTCCTGCATGACACCAGTTAACTGGCACATTTAGTCCCTGTAATGTCTTTTATTATTTTACAATGATAAACAAGTCCCTTCATCAAGTTATTGTTATATCTCCTGTGGGAAAATATCGCTCATATAACACCGGCTGTTTTAGGAGGGGTTTAATTAAAAGAGAGATCTATTACGCCTGACAGGCGAGTTCGCTAGTATTGGTTATCATTTCCACATAGTTCTTTATCACGATTAAATCCAATTCACATAATTGCATTTCAAATACTGACCAGGCTCCTTTTTGCATTCACCATTATCATTGTATGTCTTTCAACATCATACATTTTTCATCATTACCTCGCCAAGACAGCATTTCTGTTCTAGTCACAAAATTAATACCAAATATACCACGGTCGATCAAATCGTGTAATTTTAATTTAATATTATTCTTCTGTGGAATGATCTTGTATTGGCTAATTGTGGAGAAAGGTTTGTGATTTTGTTGCTTATCCATAATGTCATCAGTCTGTGATTTTCTCAATCATCCGAGATTTCATAACTCAACCGTGACATCAGTAGTCGTTATTTAATCGCTAAGCTCTGACACCAACGCTTCGAGATTTAGTCCGTGACACCAGTAGTCCGTTGGTGAGTTACTTATCTGGGACACCAACGCTCCATGATTTAGTCACTCATCAGTGACAAAAGTAGTCCGTTAGTTAGTCACCCGTCAGTGACACCAGTAGTCCGTTAGTTAGTCACTCAAGTGTGACACCAACGCGCCATGGTTTAGTCACTCATCCGTGACACCAGTAGTCCGTTAGTTAGTCGCTCATCCGTGACACCAGTAGTCCGTTAGTTAGTCACTCATCAGTGACACCAGTAGTCCGTTAGTTAGTCACTCAAGTGCGACACCAACGCTCCGTGATTTAGTCACTCATCCGTGACATCAGTAGTCCGTTATTTAATCACTCAGCTGTGGAGCCAACGTTCCATGATTAAGTCCTTCATCCGTAACACCAGTAGTCCGATGATGAGTCACTTATCTGGGACAACAGCGCTCCATGATTTGGTCACTCATCAGTCACACCAGTAGTCCGTCAATTTTTCTCTCATTTGTGACACCAATACTTAGTTTGTTCGAGTGGGGTTCCACTTCACACTGCTCTTGGCCGCCTAATTATGGTAGAAAACATCTATGACACATTCTGTGACTCATTCATTCCGCGATTTCGTCACTTATTCTGATTCTTTCACTCCACGATTTCGTCACACACCTGTGTTAGCACCATTCCAAACACTCACCCGTCTTACCGCCACTCTGCTAATTCGTCATTCACTCGTTATATTTCACCACTCAGTTATTTCGTCAGTCACTTGTGATACAATAACAATACTGCGTTACTTCCTCACTCATCCATGATCCCACCACTCCGCGATTCCGTCACTCATCCGTGATTGCACCGATCCGTTATTTCGTCACTAGCCCGTGATACACCATTCCCGTTATTTTTTTACAGATTGCAAGTGTCGCTTTCAGTTCGTTCTGTTGCACTTTGTGTATTTGTTAAAAAAAATTATTTAAAAAAAAATTTAAAAAATGAAAAAAATTAAAAAAAAACAAAACAACAAAAATCAATAATAACAGAATTGTAAATGTGTTCTCGCCACAGCGTAGCTGAAATACCGCTGGATGTGGCATAAAACAATAATCAATCAATCAATCAGATTTCCCCAAAAATATAACCACTTACAGTTCGAACAAACCGTGGAAACTCAAATGGCAGGCCCGTTTGTTCATGGTCATGTCGTCAAAATTGCTAAACATGCGACGAGTCATTGCTTATTGAATTTGGGTGTCCTGTGTCAAAATCTCTTAAGTCTTTATTTTCGTGTTGACTGGTAAGACTATTTTCTCACTCCATGTAATTGCCATACATAAGCGTAAGCGGTCTTAGAGGATTAAATCAGTTAGCGTTTGGCCTTCAATGTCGTTGCAAAGGCTCTTGTCCATACTTAAAAGAAATTTAGCTAAAGTTTTTCAGACTCATGATCAGACAGGTTTAAATCATTTGACCGATTTTTGTATACTCGTCCGTTTTATAATTCTGTTCAATTTCGTTCACTTTTGTAACTTCATTTCTTAAAACGATGCCATAAAGTCAGTTGAATAAGGTTCTCTTTCGAAGATTCGTTTTCCTTCAAACAATGTCCAGACACCTTGATCACGTAAAGTTTAGCTTAAGTTAGATCAACCTCTCTGACGGGAAAAAATTGTTGTCGAATGTGCATTTGTCTTATTATCAAGTCAATCCTAAACAATAAAGCTGTAAACAAACTGCAGAAAACTCTGATGAACGCAGCCTGAAGTATGGTTTCATTATTTTCATAACTGATAAAATAACAATACCAACGCCCACAATTGGAACATTCAGGCAATCGTCTTAAAGTGGTCTTTTGTATCATTTAACGGAGAGAAAGCTGGTCGCCTCCAGAAAATACATTGAAAAGGACAAATCTGCACATTTTAAATTGGATAGGCTCCAAACTTAACATTTTCCTTTCTTTCCAAATAAAGAAAACTGCAGTGATTTATAGTAGGAAAACCTATTTTAAGTAACATGTAACAATATAAATATTTGTCGTGAAAAGATAAACTTTTCTCAAATATTATTTATTTCGTTGTTGTTATACTTTGTTAGGTCAAATGGACTTCTTCATGCACAGCCTGTGGTTGAGGTTTAATGACAACCATGTCGGCACTCTAGTCTTAGTTCGATGTACCGCGTATGGGTCGCAGTCCGTGAGTCAGGTATATCAGCCACACGGTGTAGCTCCGGTAATCGTGAGGGTGTTATTTAATAGGCTTTTTCCCGATTTTGCACCGTATTAAAGCAAGGAACAGCTGTAAAGTGGACAATCCATTACCATATAAGTGAAGCACCCTTGAGTATGAAGCTAAATCCCAATCAAACAAACAAACGTTGAGGAACAAATGATTCAACTCTGCTGCAGCATCGTGGACAATTTTGTTCTTGTTTGTTTGATTGGTGTTTAACGTCATACTTAAGGATATTTCACTTATATGACGACGGACTGTCAACGTCACACTATACACTGCCTTATTACAGTGGAAAACAAGGAGGAAACCACGGAAAAGCCACGGGCCCATACAAATGGGACATATGGTCTGTAGTGACAAAACTGACAGGACACACACAGGACAATACAAAGATATCACAAACATATTTGCTTCCAGTTCCTATTTAGCTGAGAAAGCACAAAGGTTACAGAAAGCTCCTTCCAACCACCCGCCATGTGCGTGTGAAGTATGGTACACAACTTCATCATAGATATATACTAAGTATTATCTTAATACTGTACAATTGGTACATGTGCAGTATTTGTTTGTTAAATCTGTGTTTAACACCTGCCTCCTTAACGTTTCATTTACATGAAAACTTTGTAAATGCCAAGGGTATTTCACTTATATGACTTACGGACTGTCAACGTCACACTATACACAGCCTAAATATGGTGGAAAACCGGGATGAAACCTCGTAAAAACCACCCCCGCGATTGCCGGAGCCACAACATGTGACTCGCTCATATACCTGGTGGTCGACAGGGGGACTCGAACCCGTGAACGGTAAATCGAAGCAGGTTTAGTTTAGGAAGCGCACTGAGCCACGGCCGCGGACCCCAATTTTGTTCTTAAACTACAGTTTAAATGTGTATTCACCCGTGTACACCTAACATTTGCCATATATGGGTTTAAACATGTTAAGACAAATATCACAACTGTTTTAATATCATCTTGAATATACTCTTTGTCTTTAAGATCATGCAATTTTGGGGTTTACTAAGGCTTTGCATGCAGATTAGGCAATTTAATATCAATGCGTCACAGACACCGCAAGCAGATCGGCTTCCTGTTCCCCTTTAGCTCTGAAAGCACCAGGGCAAAATGAAGCTCCGTGCAACCAACCGCCATTTTTCAAGAAGAAAGACAGAGAAGAATACAGAATTGCATTATAGAAGAAAACAATTACAATAATTTGATGTCATTTGAGAACAAATTTAACCAAACAAAAAGCACATTTGTCTATAGCTAAGGCAGATTACACCTTGGATGACAATCCTGTGGTAATTACATCCCCTGCTTACAAACTGAAATGTTCCGAACCCCCAGCTGTCGATACCCTGTGCTCTAGTGGGTTATATTTTCGTCCCGAGGGTGGGGCTTTTACGACTCGTCGGACTGTATCTTGGTAAAAAAAAAATGCAAAGAAATTTGCCTCTAACCTGCGTAGAGTACGGAACTTTCCCCCAGTTGAATTTTCTTTCACTAGGCGACGCTGACGCTAATTCTGCTGATATCATTAAATATGTCTGTCTAAAGAATGATGTTTAAAGATTTTGTGACCATTATGCTTAATTCGTATAACTATCGATCGATCTTTAAATTTTTCCATAAATGAGGTTAGTTCTGTTTGCGATGTGACGGATGTGTGTCTGCTGCACTTGGCTTCTGAGCAATGAACTTAGTTATCTTAACTTAATTCATATGATGTTTGTGGCTGGGGTGTTTCTGCCGTTGATGACTCTGTTTTGGCTATGGGCAGACAAAATGGATCAGCTGGATGAATTCCTCAGGTTACAATGTAAAATATCTCGATTTTTCAGTTATAAGGAATTTTTGGCATATATATTGGCATATGTCCGATACGTCTAGTTTACTTGTTATGTGTACATACTTACTTACAGACTGTCCTGTTTATCTTGAATGTTACCTCGACTACATTGGTAAGATTAGTGCTGTTATCTAATGCCCTTAAACGTTGTCATCAAGGTATATGAGTAGCCCTGAATGGCGTCTTTTCTTCCCCATTTTCTTTTGGCCATATTATATGTTAGGTATCAACGTCATAACACGATGCCTCGTCATGCTGGAAGGCATCTCTCTAAGCAGCCTCCGGCCTCAAAATCGGTTCCATACGTGCCTAGTGAATACAGTATCGATCACAGTCATTTCCGATACTTTGTCATCGATATTTCACATGAACCAGCCAATTATATTCAGATAGTCCATTTCATTTCAAACAAAATGTGCCTTTTAATGTGACATGAGACGTACCTCCTGGGCAGAAGGGTGCTACAAGTTTGTTTTCAGCATGACGAGGCATCGGGTTATGACGTTGATACCTGACATATAACAGCGCCAAAAGAAAATGGGAAAGGTAAGACGTCATTTAGGGCTAGTGTATGAGCGAGTCACGTGTTGTAGCTTCGGCAATCGCGGGGTGAAATACCCTTGAGTACGACGTTAAACCCGAAACAAACAAACAAACAAACCTAATCTTGTCATTCTACGTGACTTTTATGCAGACCCTTTGGTATCGAATTAAAACAGTTTTATAGAGATTATAACTTGTGGGTTATTGATTTGAAACCTTACCACTCCGTACCTTATCATACATCAGTGATGCACACCTGTCTACCTCACGCTGGCTAACTGTGTTACAACATTAAATGATTATAACTTTTTCATTACTGCAATTGAAACCGTAACACCCGATACCTTCACATGATTACATCTTGTACGTCAGTGATATGAAAACCTTACAACGGGATACATCCGCACACATCGATGATGTACACCCGTCTACCACCAGGCTGCATAACTGTGTTACATCATTTAATGAAAATAAATACATTAATTTGGTTGAAGTTAAATGTTTTATTGTATGGAAGCGACCACAGACCACTGCCAATAGTTATTATATGGGATACATTACCAATGTTAGAGAGAACTGTTAACGCTAAACTTAATGATTCTATTTATTGGAACGAATTTTCAGAAGGTGGCGTCTCTTGTACAGAGATGGTGTTCTTAAAACTGGTCAGAAATTACTTTACCAGTAAGTGCTGTGTTATGTATAGCTCCAAAGTAACGCTGATATATCTAATTACTACAATTCTGCTGTTTATGCACTTATTTCTAGTGGGAAGCATTACTTGCTAAATGTATTTCCAATCGTGAATATAATGCCCCTGGCTGGAACATCACATTTCAGACATGCGTGCCCACACCAGAGTTATGTTTTGCTTTGGCGAGACATTGATTGTTCCAGAACTGGTCCTATTGCTGACTAATAACCATACTAGACGCCAGTGAAAGTATGCGCGTTGAGCTTGTAAACAACAAGATCAAACTAATAGGGCTAACGAGATGGCTTCTCAAGTAATTCTTACGTTGAATTTTGGAATGAAGTTATTAGGATCTCTAGTGTCAAATGCATGACTCAAGGGGTGCAAGATACGCCGGCTGCAAGTTGTTGCTTTTGGCCGGGATAAGGTTTTTAGTATAATAGAGATTGTGACTTTGACCTTGACTCAATGACCTTGGATAAAGGTCATGACACACCCTCTAGTCATAAAGAACATTTGTGCAAAGTATAAGCTTCTCAAAGTTTATGTTTAAAAGTTATGGGCCGGACAAGATTTTTAGTATAATGGACATGGTGACCTTGACTTTGACTCAATGACCTTGGCTATAGGTCATGACACACCCCTATGAGGAACATTTGTGCAAAGTATAAGCTTATTCAAAGTCTTTGTTTAAAAGTTAGGGGCCAGACAAGGTTTTTAGTATAATGGAGATGGTGACCATGACCTTTACTCAATGACCTTGGATATAGGTCATGACACACCCCTAGTCATAAGGAACATTTGTGCAAAGTATAAGCTTCTTCAAAGTTTTTGTTTAAAAGTTATGGGCCGGACAAGATTTTTAGTAAAAACGAGATGGTGACCTTGACCTTGACTCAATGACCTTGGATATAGGTAATGACACACACCCTAGCTATGAGGAACATTTGTGCAAAGTATAAGCTTCTTCAAAATTTTTGTTTAAAAGTTATGGGCCGGACAAGGTTTTTAGCATAATGGAGATGGTGACCTTGACCTTGAATCAATGACCTTAGATATAGGTCATGACACACGCCCTAGCTATGAGGAAAATTTGTGCAAAGTAGAAGCTTCGTGAAAGTCTTGTTTAAAAAATAAGGGCCCGACAAGGTTTTTAGTATAATGGAGATGGTGACCTTGACCTTGACTTAATGACCTTAGATATAGGTCATGACACACCGCTTAGCAATAAGAAACATTTGTGCAAAGTATAAGCTTCTTCAAAGTTTTTGTTTGAAAGTTATGGGCCGGACAAGGTTTTTAGAAAAATGGAAATGTGACCTTGACCTTGATGTAATGACCTTGGATATAGGTCATGACACACCCCCTAGCTATGAGGAACATTTTGTGCCAAATAGAAGATTTTTCAAAGTCCTTGTTTAAAAGTTATGGGCAGTGCAAGGTTTTTAGCATAATGGAGAATGTGACCTTGACCTTTACTCAATGACCTTGGCTATACATCATGACACCCCCTAGCTATGAGGAACATTTGTGCAAAGTATAAACTTCTTCAAAGTTTTTGTTTTAAAGTTATGGGCCGGACAATGTTTTTAGTAAAATGGAAATGGTGACCTTGACCTTGACTAAATGACCTTAGATATAGGAAATGACACACCCCCTAGCCATAAGAAACACTTGTGCAAAGTACAAGCTTCTTCAAAGCTTTTGATTGAAAGTTATGGGCGGACAAGGTTTTTAGTAAAATGGAGATGGTGACCTTGACCTTGATTAAATGACCTTGGATACAGGTCATGACACACCCCCTAGCTATGAGGAACATTTGTGCAAAGTATAAGCTTTTTCAAAGTTTTTGTTTCAAAGTTATGGCCCGGACAAGGTGGTGTAGACAGACGGACAGACGGACAAACGGACGGACAGACGGACGGACAGACAGCACTATAACATAATACGTCCACTTTCTTCGAAAGCGGGCGTATAAAACGCCAATTCTCAACGACATTTAATGATGCTGCAAAGAAAACACAACCAATAGAAATTACTCTTTCCACTTGCAACACTGATACAACTAGAGCTGGTCTCCCAATAAGAAAGATTTCGAACAATCTGTCCATTGTGTCAACTAGCACTGGTCTCCCAATAAGAAAGGGTTGTAACAATCTGTTTATTTTGTCAACTAGAGCTGGTCTCCCAATTAGAAAGATTTCTAACAATCTGTCCATTGTGTCAACTAGCACTGGTGTCCAATTAAGAAAGGGATGTAACAACCTGTCTATTTTGTCAACTAGAGCTGGTCTCCCAATAAGAAAGGGTTGTAACAATCTGTCTATTGTGTCAACTAGCAGTGGTCTTCCAATAGGAAAGGCCCCGTGAGTGAGCGGGTGGGCCATGGCCCTGCAGAATACTCCCTCGGCTTCCTCGGTCGATCGTAAGAGGCGAGAAAAGA